>JAPFRW010000298.1:0-79243 GCA_030778065.1 Akanthomyces uredinophilus
AGACAGGTGACCAGTGGCTGCTCTTTGGTTCCTGTGCCCCGAATTAACAACTGGTCAGAAGCATTCATTGTTCATTACGGATACCATCTCGAGATGGAGAATTAAAAAAAAGTCTTGGGACGCAAAAGAACCCTGCAAGCACACTGTCGCTTTTCCGCGGCAACCCACCCACTCCGGCGGGAAAGATTGCAGGCATCTACATGACAGCTGCACCCTTGTACATTAAAAAGTGCAATAAGAAGGCATGGTATTTTCTTTCATGAATGAAGAAATGTGCCTTTTTCTGGGATGTGGCTGCACAAGGTACTTTTGGTAATGGCGTCTCGCACACACCACGCGCGTGACAGGCAGCCTCCTCTCAGTCCATCCAGTGGGAAACATGGGCGAAATTTTCGGACCCCAAAATATGCTTTTTGCCAAGCAGGTTCCTGCAGGGACTTGGGAATGCCCGCATTGCTTCCTTCAGCTGCCTGCAAGCAATTTTTTTTTTTTTTTAAACGTGCATGACAACACCCTCGGAAGACGAATCTGGCGTCTTCTGCCGCCGGACAGCTGATCTCTCTGCTCCTTTTCCGCAGACCAGCTGAGCAACACTGTCCTCCAACCCCTGGGTTGCGGTGGAGATGCACTGCTCTTCTAGAATGCTGTTTTTATTCTAATTTCTTCACTGTGGGCAGGGTCCCCCGTCCGCCAGGGTGTGCCGAGCGGACACCGACAAAGCCCCATTGAGGCCGAAGAAATGGAATATTCTCCCCTTCTCCCCAGTCTTTGAAGGGGGCGATTGGAAAATTTGCAAAGTCACCGAGAAAGGAGCCTATCTTTGACTTTTTTTTTTCTTTTTTCTTTTCCCTCTCCCTTTCCGTACACACCGTTGCTAATCTACTATGGAGCCAAGCCCGGGCGAAGCAGAGGCTTCGGCGGAGACCCGACACTCCCGGCCCGACAAGCCACCAGAAGCCGGCAGCGAATAGCGATGTCTCTATTTATGATCATCGCAAAAGGGCTGGCGATTCGAATACATGCTGAGAATAGTTGCAATTCGCAATATACCTCCAAATTATGGACGCGGCCAAGGTCTTTCCGTATCCTTGTCTACCATTACCACCTCCCGCAACGTTGCGTGAGGCTCTGCATCTGGAAGGGTGGAGATTTCAACCACGCAGAGGGGAGAGGGTCATGAGGACGCTGTTGAATTTTTCTTCGCCTTTTCCCCTCTCTCTCAACTGTTGGTACGGTTCGTATCTCTTGCAGAGCGACTGGCTCTTGTGCCCACCAAAAGACCTGATGAATCATGAATAACCCCGTCCATCGACGACGCTACCGGCAACTGACAAGCAACTAGCTCAAATTTCCATCACCCACGTTGCTATTTTTCGGGGGGGAGGCAGTGCATGTGTATGGAGTCGTAGGCTTTTAGTTGCAGATTCTAGAATTAATCGGCTTCCCAAAAGCAGCAACCATTGCCCGAAGATCGTGAAAGGGGGGGGAGAGATGGGCGGCAAGGCGAGAAGCCCATGCCTTGACTCGGGCACGCGCTCCGTACAGAAAACTACGAGATCCTCTTGCTTGACAGGTACCAGCCACGGCCAGCGGCTACCAGGCAGAGCCAAGGTCACTCAAGCCAGCCAGCCCCCTCGAGATGGTGGAGTAAGTAGCAAGAAGCACTTGCGGGTTTTATTGCCGCATCGACCTGCTCCGCTGTATACTGTGGACGTTGATGTCGGATAAAATTGAATATGCAAAAATTAAATAAAAAACAATTATACTCAAGGAATGGGGATTCGAAATATTGAGAGTTGGTATTGTTTATACTCTTGGAAAGAAAAAGGCGGTTGTTCGTTAACCGCCCCGCCGTTCGTTTTATTAGCCCGGCAGCCCTCCGGAGTCTTTGACGCAAATGCCAGGGAAGCTCGGTTGCAGGCACAATGTGCTTGCTTCGTACGATACAAGAGACGATGATGGCTGGGTTCATTTAATGGCGTTTCTTTGTCAAGCGATGTTCTGTTGACCGTGTCGCCGCGAAAGAAGAAAATGCCAGCCGTTTGTGGCAGACGGCGACGGCGCGACTCTTTACACTGGCTTCCCAGTCACATCTCCTTTACATATTCGAAGCTACACTTTGTAAATCAAAGCAAAAATAAAAATAAACAAATCAACGTGTTTCTTTTCCTTTCCTTTCTTTACACATCCGACTGCTAGCCATACACTCTTCGGTCTATAAGCGCCATCACGACTTTGGATGACCACGGGACTGCAGGGTAGCGCATGGTACTATGGCAGTAGTCTACCAAGCGCCGACTATAGACTTTGAGCAGCTTGCGATGTCTTCATTGGCCTTGGCAATCTCTGCGAGGTCGTAACATGTCTTTTGTTCCTGGCGCCAATTTCCTTGCGCAGAAGATGCCACAGTGCCACCTCGTGGTGCGAGGTCGGTGCTACGTCGCGCGTTCAGCCTTTCAGGTGGCTGTCCTTGTGACGACGGCGCCGCCAATTTGCCTTGATCCGAGGTGTGAATATACCTCCAACTGGCTTTCAGCCCCCAAGAGTGCGGCACCGCTCCAAGGAGGGGAGTGGAATGCAAGTTTTACAGTGACGAGCATCCTTCTCAGACAAGAAGGAATCGTTACCGCTGGATTTTGCTACCCATTGGTCGCTGCGCGCGAAGGAGCAGGTCACGACACCTCGTAAACAGTGAGACAGGTCCATGACGGGCAACGGCCCTGATCTGCACTCGACGGTTTTGGGGGGGGGGGGGGGGCCCCCCCCCCCAAAGCGCCAAACACACCATTTTCAACCACTGGCAGCAGCGGAAAGATGGCCGTGACAACGCCCCCCGGAGTCAACTATAATCACTCGTCGGCGCGCCTGCATTTTTGAGCGAATCACGAAAGCCAGATATTGGTAGCGATGAGAGAGGGTGGAGTGGGGTGAGATGTATTATGTAGGAAGGCCAGACGGTTGTGTCTGCGCTCGTCACACGGGATGCTGCTTCCGGTGCTCAAGTGACCATCCGTCTGATACGTGGCGGGCGCGCCGCCGTCGCCGCCGCAAGGCACAATGTGTGTGTGTGTGGCCGAGTGTCGCAGTGATTGGGGAAGGGGGGTGACGACAACCCTCCACGGGCGCCCGCTCGCTGCGACGCTGTCATTTCAGCTCAAGCCTTGGGTGGCCCCCAGGGTTGTCTTGCTCGCTGGTCCGAGGTCGGCGAGACCGTAGGGTGAGCAATGGAGCGTACAGTTTCTGTTGTTCTTTTTTTTTTACCATTTTTATTCTTGATTTATTTTGGACGAGGAAAAAACAGGATTATTCGTGTGCACCCGCTCCGGGATGTGGACGTCATATGATAAAGGCATGTCTCGGTCTGAGTGACGCGATATTGTGTGCTTTGATGGCTTTCTGGCAATGTACCAGCAGCCAGCCCTCAGAGACCGACCGGCCGGCAACTCGTGATTCCAGTGTGATTTAATTTTAAAGTCTGTATAGATCAGAGAGAACCGCAGCGAATAGACGTGAGCCGTGCAGTCTGTGATGTGCATGCCTGCATTGTATCATCAACGTCAATGTCTCTACTTGCGGCATATTTCATGGACAGACGGGGCCTGTCGATTAAACAATTGAATATTTCATTGATAATAATCATTCTTCATTATTTCCATCGCCATTATTGAATATTCTCATCACCCTTCTCACGAGACCGTTTCATCGGTCATGGTTTAGGCTGCGTGTAAGCCCACGTGTTGGGCCTTGTCTCGCATAGCCCTGCCTATCAAAGAAGCATCTTGACGGCTCGCGCACTCTTGAGTGTATGCGCCGGTACTTGAACCAAGTCTTCACCCCCGACCGAGCCGAATCGTGCGGGCGGGGGGGGGGATTTCATCAATTGCAGCATTTGCCCCAGAATCTCAGCCGCAAAAATCTTTCGGTAACCGTAGGGGCGTAGTCGGCCATCACCCCGTCATTTTCCGGCTGAATCTGTCAGATCCACGGCGTCGTTCTGACATGCCCCCTTGCCAGTGCCGCTTTTGATCTGCCACATCACTTGACATTCCCTCATGCCATTTATTGTGCATGATGGATGCGCAAGCCAGCAATTTCGCGATTATAGTGCGGTCGAGGGGTGACTGTGGCCACATTGTCACGCATCGGTATAAGACGACCTTGCTTCTGATGGTAATTTAGCATCTTGAGAGAATCTGGACGGCGTTGTACTATTCTATTCATTTGTCGGGGTAATCAAGTGAGGAGGCATGCTTGATTCAGCATTGTTCCCAGCACAATACCTAGACGGGCAATGACTCCGCAAGATTGACGCCATTTCATCGATATGCAGATCTCGATTACTTGATATACACACTTGAAGGACCAGATGAAGAAGGTCTAATGAAGTATTGTTATTTGTAATCTGAAATGAATATTCATATTCCTAATATTAGTTTTCATTTTCATGCCACGGCATCTTTCAGTCGTCCCATGCATTCGGGCGCCAACACACACCATCGCTACAATCCCAGCAGGTCGAATGAAGACATCCGAGGTTTTTTTGTCGCGCAAACGACCACCCTTTCTAAACATGTCTCCGCCGCTGAAAACCGCAGCTCTGGGTATTTCTGGACAGAGCTGGAGTGTATTCGAATACATTTTCTTCGTATTACGTCCATGACCGCATGAAACGCCTCAAGTAAACTACATACTTTCACCACCTGAAGCTTGCAGATGAATGTATATTACCTGCGCACCCTTTGGTACAGCCCGGCGCCGAGTACCAAGTCTCTGCTGGTACACACAGGGAAGAGGACCATGTAACGTCGGCGGGCTACAGGCGCACGCGACCGCTCTCTACTCGACATTCCAATTTATGATGCTGGCCTTCAAGCATATCAATGAATCGCGATGTTGGGTAGAGGGCGATGCCTTTCCATTAGAGGATCCACGACGGAAGCACTGCGGTTCTCAGGAGCATTGAGTCCGCCCGAGACCAGCTGAGGTAAGCCGTGTGGTTTTACAGCCGTTTGGTGGCTGCAACCGTATAGTCTGATGGCGTGTAGGTAAATGATGCATATACATGCATATCTGTGCGACTCTTCTAACTATACTTGTGCTGACCGCTGTCCCAGAAGCTGCTTTGCCGTGGCATTCGAGACCATCACAGAGTGGCAAATGCATCGCGGGCGTCAAGGTTCCGCACTGCAAGGAATCTTACCTGCTCGTATGAAGATGATGGCAATACAACTCTGCAGGAGTGTGCAGCCACCACAATCGGCCGCTTGTGCAACGCATGCAGCTCAGCGAGCCTGCTCAGCTGCACCGGGGTGGCAATGCTCTAGCCTCTGGAGCAACGCGCCGCAGTGCATATTTCAGCTGCAAAATTTCCTTGCCCGTGACGTTTCTGGCATGAGAAGCCAGTGAGACGGGCCAGCAGCGGCATGGCAGTGGCACGGCACGAGATGCTGCAGTCGCTGCGCTTCCCATACCAATATGCCAAGCATCGACCGCCCATTGAGCATCTGCTCGTACTCGATGCACCTGTCTGCGGTTTTGCTGTTCATCGCTTCGTCCGGTCAACGCTTGGGACCTGCAGTCTGCTGAGCGCCCTGTGGCATCTTACAGCGCGAGCAGGCTTGATGTTGGTCCGGAGAGCGTTACTCTGACGAGAGACATGGTTCGCTCCAGCTAAGCCATTTTTCTTGATCCGAAACACATTGGCGAATCACCAATTTGTACAATACAACGTTGTATTTATTGAGGAAAAGAAAACGGCAGCTGGAAACACAAGCGACCTTGTGACGAAACCATCTTTGGTAATCTCCAATCTTGTAAGAGGAGGGCAGTGTCACCTTGGTTCAGGCAGACCTTGGACAGTCACGAGGCGGGTGGCGCGGTGAAACAAAACTTCAGCCAAGACAGGCTTTGCGGTTTTTGTACAGGTACGCCACGAAGCTTACAGTCGGGGAGGGGCTGCCAATCCATCCGCTGTGCCACCGCAAAGCAAACAGCTCCTAAGCGAGGCATCAATGTCTTGGAAGTTTCCTCGGCAGGATCATGTCTCGGCCACGAAGTAGACGATGATGCGGGCGTTCATCTTCGGGGCTCCGGGCCGCACGCCTGCTGAATAACTTTTTGATTATATTGCGGAAAACGAGCGTTGAAGAAAGCTTTTCCCCTTTCAAGGTCAAACAATACAAGACATGCGTCTCGCAAGCAACTTTTAGCAGGTTAGCCAACCTGCGAGACACGAGCACGCCGGGGCTTCTGGGGCTTTCACAGTGCAGGCGCAGAGTAGCCGTCGATGAGGAAACGACAGCCTCCGTAAGAAACGGCGGTTACTCTGACACAGGCCTCTTGGAGAATTTAGCGAGTGCCGAACACCGAATCGGCCGTTTTGAAGCGACCCCTGATTGCTGAATATTGGCTATAGACGCCCCAGCAACTCCGGGTTACAGAAGCACAGCAACCATGACAAAGAACGGATTGGATAAATAAATAAAAAAATCAAGCCCAATTTATTCTATTGCATTTTTTCCTCCTCCTTTGATTCATGGATAGACACACCCTCTTCCCGGTGGGCATATTGCGGGGGAACGCAGAGACCTTCTTACGGATACTGCAATGTAAAAAGAACGACTGCTCTCCCACATGGCTCCTTGATGCTTGCCTCGTACCGTTGTACGGTGTGCACCGCCCAGTACTGGGCCCCCCAGTTTGTTACTTGCGAACAATTAAAACAATTAAATACAGAGTACAGAGCCCATAGCGGAGACTCTCATTTGCCTGTCTGAGTCGACGGCCGAGCTTCTTCCCCCCTAGCCTCGCTAACTCCTACTAGAATAAATTATCGAACGAATAGCCGTTGCCAAGGGGCTAATCTTCAGGAGTTGCATACTAGTAAGGAAAAGAAGAAGAAAAAAAGGCACGGGGGAGCGGCGCGTGGCGCGTGGCCACTAACTAGCTAAAATTTGACCCTTGGGGGGCTCTTTGACGGGTGGCAGCTTTGACACTTGCTTCAGAAACGCGATTCAGTCGTCGCAATCGCAACAGGGGACGCGACGCATCGCACCGGGAGTTGCATGGACGGGGGGGAGGCATCATATGTAGAGCAGCCTGTCATGCACGTCGCGCAGCTTTGGCTGATCTTGTGCTGCGCTGGACAGGGAAGGCATTTCCTCATGATGGGAATCGGCATCGATGTGTCATCGAGCCATGTTCATTGAGCTGGACAGGGGGGAATTGCAGCATCGCCATCTAACCATGATCCCAGGCATGGGTGTCCGCGCCCCAACGCTCGGGCATCGGTGCTGTTTTGCCAGGCGCTGCTGCCATGTGTCGGCATTTATACAATGCAGTTCCACACGTGCCTGGTATCTTGACCTTGTCGGGGGGGGATTCTGCCATGGCCGGGTACGTTGCCCTTGCTGATTTCTCCTCTTGTTCAAAAATCTCAAATAGAGAACCGTCACCAGGGAAGGTGAGGCACCGATGGGCTGATTTTAAGAGCACCCAACCACCCGTAATGGTGATTGCCAGGCCGGCCGACCGAAACACCGGCGGCTGTCGCTGCCGGCTGCACCGCCACCCACTCGAATCATGCACCCCAGAACTACTTCCTTGCAGTCGGTCGATGCATTTGCGCCGGCTTCGACCTCTTCGGCAATACCACATCAGACAGGGGGAAAAGGTGCCCACGGTGCCTGGCCAGCGTTGGCGTGAGACTCGCCCAGGGTAGTAGATGGATGCCCAAGCGGCCCCTGGGAGGGCGTCCCATGGGCGTTTTCCCCGGCCGCGAACTGGACCACGGCTGGTGCTTCCGCCCGGTGCCGCTAGGCTCGGGGCTCCGTGCAGGGATTGCGCAACGCGCGGGCGAGACACGTTGAGTCGCTCTGACACTAGTGAGCAGTTGCCGAGCAGTTGTTAGCAGACGCTTGTTTGAATGATTTGATAATATTGTTAAATCGATTTTTTTTAATTCAGTAGAACTCTTTTTAAATAATCCATGCCTTGTCAATCGGAAGATCATTCGATGGACAGAGTGGACTGCATGGCGTCTGCTGCATGTGAGTTCCTCCGCTTCTCTCAACTGCACGCGTACATGAGCACCATCGGCCAAAGTTTTTGCTGTTTTAAAAAGGAGTCTCTCATTTCTCATCAGGCTTGGGCTTTCTTTTCCGTTCCCTTTCCCATAATTGTCGTATGTCATTAAGTTCTGCGAGGACAAGCACAGCCTTGCGTGTGTAGATATTGCATTTAAGTTTCCGCGCGTCGATTGGAGTTGTATCTGGACACTGCTCTCCATCTTCTTTGAACGTGTTTTTATCGTCTTATGCTTACAACTTTAGAGCTGGTTGGCCTTGCAGAACACCGCAATAACATACGTGGGCTCTACTATGTTAGCTGCACGATAACTCCACTTGGCTAGTCAAAAGTATGAACACTGCCAATTTCAACAACAATTGTACAACTCAGGAGTTGTTTCAGAGCATCCGTCTGGCCAATGCTCCTTTAGTGGATTCATCATGTGTTCTAAATTATACTGGGATCCCCGGAGAAGCGTAAAACTGCGCAGAGGCCTCGCTTCTCAATGTTGCTGTGCAGCAGTGATGCTACTCCGCACACGATGTCGAGCATCACGCTATTCTGATCCTTGCCGAGTAGCCCAACTACCACCATAATGAACGCCTATTCGCACCTCTGTAGCGATTGGGGAGGTTTTGTTGCTACTAGTCCAACACCTTTCTCTGCGAGCTACATGCACCCCATCAACGGTCGGGCCCAGTCTAAAGCCACGAACCAGTTCAACGATTTAGGCCCACGGGCGTAGGCGCACATGTGAGCTGCTGCAGCCCAACAACGTCCTATGCTATTTCGTCTAACGCCCTAGCAAGTTTTGGAAAAATACGTGCTGTATCAGCTCAAAGCTAGACTTCTGTTTGAGTTTCTTTTGGCATTCTAGCGCAACTGAATACTCACAGCACACAAGCGTCGGGACAGACACAGTAGTCCACGTTATCTTGTTATCAGGAGCGCCAGGTATGTGACAGAGCGATCAGAGACGCCTACTTGTCGCATTGCAGCGAGAGCTTATTGTAAATGTGCGCGTGAAGATTTTGGCTTCTCTGAGCCGTTTTGTATCAACATGAATCGCCACGTACAAATATGCAGTTGCTTTGCTCTCGCCTTGCCTTGTCACTGTACTAGTCTCGGGCGCAGCTTTCACGATTCCGACGCAACAAGCATGTGTCAAATTTATAGAGATTTAATTATGCATTATGTATCAGCTGTTCTATATCATTGTAATAATCCATTCGCGCCATAGTTCCCCGCATTCCCAGGCCTGTCTAGCTCTTGGGAGCCTCGACGTGGAAGGGCTTGTCGGCGACGTTGCCGGCGGCAATCTCGTTGTCGTCGTAGGCCGGGTAGGCAATCAGGTTCTTGGTGGTGTCGTAGACGGAAAAGGTGGTGAAGCCGACGACGAACTGGCCGGACCAGCCGCTGGTGACGGTGTAGTCGCCGCAGGTGACGGGCCCGCCGCTGGAGCGCGAGGCGGGCTGGCCGCCGCTGGCGTTGACGACGTAGGTGCACGCCGTCGCGTCGGTCAGCTGGTTGTTGATGGAGAACTGCCAGGTGCAGGACGAGTCCTGGCCGTCGCAGGAGCGCGACAGGCCCTGGATGATCCAGTCGGGGTCGCGGGCCACGAGAGGCGCGGCAGAGGCGGTGGCGGCGACGGCGACGGCGAAGAGAGACTTGGAGAACTGCATCTTGTATGTTGCTTGTTGTAGGTTGTTTGCGGGTAAAAGTTGTGGTTTTTTGTAAAAGTGACAAGAGTGTATGAGAGGAGAGAAGCTGGAGTGTTTGAGATGCTGAATGAATGAGATGATTTGTAGCGGGACGCGGCACCCTTCTTATACTTGAGGTCTACGAACTTTTTGCCTTTCTGAATGGGGCATCAACTTGGAAGCAATGACTTCATGGTAATCTATTCCGGACCTCTTTGCTCATGTCGCCGAGCTCACTCACCGAAAAGTAGCGTACCAGCCCCTCAAATTCCCCGAGGCTGAGCACATCGGCCGTCCGTTGATCGACACACTGTGCTCGTATCCCAGATCGCCTCAATAAGGCTGGGGTTTGGTGTGAAGGTGACCACACTGTAGCACCACGGCGTTATTCGGAGCAAACTATTGACGCGGCTCGACGCCCTACATCAATTCCGTGCTCAGCAACCTCAAACTGCAGTTCACATTGATGAGCTTTCTTCTTCTTTCTGATTTCTGCGAGACCGTTGAATCGTGAGCACCCGCGCCGATTTCACTGCATTTGGTGCCAAGATCGCCCCCAGCAAGGCTGCCGGGTTTAGCGGCAACGTTAGTCTACTCACCGCAAAAAAAAATCAAACAAAAGCTTTGCCCATGACGTAGTGCCACGGTCAGCTTCTCGGAGACTAAGCAGCAAGTTCGTATTCTATATTTGGCACCCGCAGATCCAGGGTCCAACCGGGCTTAGTGCCCCATCATCATGGGAACAGTTCCAGCAATTCTCTCCGCTGCCCATCGCATGACATTTCCGAATGGGAAATACGGGAGGGCGGCCTATCCGCTTTCTGCCAATGTTTAAAAAACCCTGTTGTTGTTGTTGCTGCTGCGGTGGGTGGCATGGGCACGGGAAACGTAGCAGTGGGAACACGACCTTTTGCCACTGCATTCACGCCCACATCTCCGCTGCCGTGCGCTACAATTATTGCATGACCTGAAGGTTTCTAGGTCCGCTGTTAATCTTGGCTGACGTTTGGAGAGGCGACCGGCCACTTGACAGGACACCACCTTGATGACGGTGAGCAGCCGCAGCATAGCCTTGAACATGGTATCGCTTGGCCGGTGGTGCCGTGCTGGGCAACGACGTCAGTCTTGGAGGCAGACTCGTATGCATGGCCTTGGAATTAATACTCCGCCAAGTTAAATAAACACGAGAAATCCGCGGACTTTGAATAAGCTGAGCGAGCTACGACTCCAAGACCATGGAAGCTAGTCACCTCGTGGGTCCAAGTGCTCGTTATACATGACATAGAGTACATTGGTAGCTATCCCATACTATAGAACAAATTTGTTCAAGACTTCTTGGCGCCGGGCTGGGTACCAATTCGCTTAAACTTGCGAGGGTCTTTCCTGCTCATCATGCGCTGATCTCTCGTTCCCTTGCCACCCTCCCAGAAGCCTCTGCCCTTCTTTCCAATGACGCCGCGGCCGCAGAACTTGCACTCGTCCACGGCGTAGTTTTGCTCGCGGCTGCACCAGCCGCAGATCATGCGGTTGGCCCACTCGTTGGGGTGGTCCTCGGCCTCTTCGTGGCAGCGGTCGCACGAGAAGACCTTGTTGCAGCACGAGAAGCGGAACCAGCGATACGACTTGCGGTAGTGCATGCACGCGCCGCGGTTCGGCAGCGGCTCGCCCGCGTGCAGGCCGAGCCTCTCCGTCTTGCGCTTGGGGCCCGACGTCGGGGGCGGGAGCGTGCCGGGCGTGATGAAGAGAAACTTGACGTCGGGAATCTTAAAGGTAAACTTGGAGTGGCACTCGCGGCACACATTCGTCATGGTCTCGCCGCGGACCGAGACCAGACCGTGGCTGGGCGTGGAGCAGCGTCCGCACGTAGGCACAAAGGTGCTCGGCAGCATGTCTGCAACCTTGCAGCCGGAGAGATCGATGAATCCGGCTCGGGAGGAATGCTCGTGCACGTACTGCGGATTGTACTGGGCGGAGAAGGCGCTTGCACATTTTTTGCAGCTGCCAGCCTTTTCGGCTCCAGGTTTGATGCCAGTCAGATCGTTGAGAGTGCGACAGCGGTCGCACTTGATAGTCAAGCTGAGAATCGAAACCTGTAGAAGCTCGAGGCCGTGAAGCTCAATAGACGGAAAGGAAATCATGGTTCCATGCTCGGGCGCGTCCAGGTTGGCAATGGACGACGACTGTTCTGGTTCCTGTTCAAGCTCTGCACCACCATCATCAGAACTGCTAGTTTCTTCTTCCTCCGAGCTTCCACTATCGTTTCCGACAGTCCACTCGGGAGGTCGCGGAATGTACTGAACATGACCCTTTTCTGTATCAGATTCGACAGTAGAATCCTGTTTCTCCGCCACCTCGGGGTTAATCTCCTGCGGCTGGGACGTCTCAATCTTCGCCGCGTTCAACTGCGCCATCTTGGCTAACAAATGGAGATTCTGTGCCAGGTAGTTGACGTGACCCATGAGATTCATCTGTTTTTGATCGGCTGCTCTCTGAACAAACAAATCCTCGACAGGCTCGGCATCTTTAGCGTCGGCCTCGTTGAGCTGGACTCGGATGTCCTGGAGTGGGTAGAGCAGAGGAACAATGAGATGAATGTTGTTGACGGAACGAAGACCCTCGGGCAGATCTGCCCTCTTCTTCGGCTCGAGCGGCAGCGTAAAAACGACGCCATCTGCGGAGCGACGATATAGAGGCAGTCTACCCATGCGGGCCTCGAGCTGGCGCACCTCTTGTGCTCTCCGTTCCTTGGCAACAGCAATCTCCTCCCTAGAGTGCTTTTTTTCTGGCACATATGGCTTTGGTGGTGGCTTGGACGCCGTAGCTGGTTTGGCTGCACTCTTCAACGCGGACGCGGCCTTTTGCGCCTTTTCATGCTCCTGCTGAAGATGCCTTGTATCTTTGAAAGTAACAAGTTTGATAGTTTCGACCTTTTGCTCGGACAAGAACATTTCCAGGTTCTTATCCAGAGCGTTGATCAATGATAGCAGCGTAGACGCTTTTCTTTCCTCTGCTAGCTTATCCCACCCTTTCTCGACATTGATGCTGAACCCTCTGGGGATATCTTTATTGGTGACGCGTAGCACAGGTCGTTTTGCGGGGTAGCCCTTGGGCACGATCAAGTCGCAATGCAGCTGTGCCAGCTCAAAGGGAAAATCTGGATCTGACGGGCTCATTTTAAAGACCAGGGATGTGCTGCCGTCTGCAGTGGTGGATTCCTTGGATGAAAAACGCTTCTTGACCTGGCCGAGTTGGTAGCCGCGAGGATCTTCCAGCTGGGCCTTTGGCACTGGTTTGGCGACAACCCGGGCGCCCGCGGGCTCGACTACAGCCTGTTGACGGGTTGTCTGGATGCCATCGGGCAGTTGATGAAGAGGAAGCATGATGGATTGCTGTTGGCCAATGGCGAGGAAACTGTCGTTGAACAGGTTTGCGATAGCGTAACAAAGTCGGTTGAAAAACTGTAGGAAACCCAAACGCCAATGCAAATGCAATTGCTAAACAGAAACGAAAGTCTGAGTACAATGAAATGTCGATGAGAAACAAAAGGTTGAATGAGATGGCACGCCTCTAGATTATATCTCGGATGGCAAAGCTCCTGGTGGCAACGATGAGGTTTGCTTGCGGGGTGATTCAAGATGCGCACAGCGCTGCCCCGCTGTAGTTCCCAATACTGCAGTGCTGTAATTAGAGAACGAGCCACTGTGACTCACCCACGGCAGCCCCGACGGTTGAAGAAATGTCCCCACAAAGTACTTTACTAACTCTCTAGCGACAGTTATGAGAGTCTAGCTGATAGGCTTCTACCTACACAGTAGCACCACGTCTTTCCTCAGTTCCAGCAGCGATGACTGTCTCTAGGCTGGAGTCACACAAGTCATACTTGTTAGGGAGCTCTGATAGGCCCGCTAGAAATGAATCATCTTGAGCGACTTATCAGTAGGAAGCCAGAAGCCTAGCTGTTAAAGTTTGTGGGGGCCACTATCCCATATCGATGTGTTCGTGATGAATGTAATCTCATAGCAAAATCTCGTAGCAAAATCTCATAGCAATGCAGGACTTTGGTGCATTTCGTGTGCTAAAAGCAGACATCATGGTATACATTAGGTTTGACAATCCGCTTCTTTCCATCATTTTCACTGCGGCGCGGCGAACCAAATTGGATGCACGAATAACAGACATTTCCGCCTCGCCACCACGGCATGAATAATGCCAATCGCTGCATATGCAGATATGCAGCAACTGGTATGTCAGCCGCCGTATAAAACGGTGCGTATGGAATCTATATGCAGCGTGCTTGTCAGCTGTGGCGCCATTGGTGGCGAGCTAGAGTGCTTGCCTGCATGTCCTTTGTGGTGTGAAGTGCGCGATCGCTCGTGATAGATTGGATGATGCAAACCCGGCATTTAAAGTAAATGAATTAAACAGAAAACAGAATTCTTTGAATATCAATTTTTCGAAAAAGGATTCATGCGTCCAGCCATCTCAGAGAATAATACTGCGCAGACGAGTACCACGCTGCGATTCGGCTCAGGTGAGCATAGACTAGTCCAACTCACAGGCCAGGATACGTGTACGATTTGATGCCCAATGAAAATAGAGGTATCAAATCTGATAGTTGATGGCCAGTTGTATACAATCTCGGCACGCAGTCCAAGGTCTGTAGGACCGGCAGATGTGTTTTGCGGTCTTCATCTTCGGTACCGCGAACACAGTTTTTGCTCTGCTTGCCCAAGTGACTGCCCATCGCCACGTCAAAGATCAGGCCGGCCGCGGGAAACGGCGATCCCGGCCACTGATGGAGTGGCCACCGGGTCGGCCCTTGCATGGCCATGGCATCACAACACTCTGCCTAGCTGGCGCGCTTCATCAATGGCAACCTCTTCCTCCGCCGCCATGTGCGGACGTCGTATGATGAGGGGGGGGAGGGGTGTGTGTCCAAGAAAATAAAACAATCGGTCGTCCATCGGGTAGCCAGCAAAAACAAAATCCCAAGGAAGAATGAAGAATAAAACAAAATTGGCCTTGCATGTGGGCTCTTGTCGATGGAGGCTGGCGCCTCGCCGCTACTAACCAGGGAAGGACTTGCCATTCGTGGCATCGACGACGACTTGGTGATGACACCGGCCAAGGCAATCATTCGTAATCACGACATGCTTTTTTCCCCGTGCCTGTTAAAGCAGCGCCGCGGCTCTGTGGCATTATCCACGCGAGTCTCGCCAGTTCGTGCTAGGCAGAAATCCGGGACTGGGCAGGCAGGCCAAGCTAAAAACAGCGTGACCTGCAAACGCATAGCAAGCCATCGCCGAGCGAGGAATGGGTGGTATGCCAACTCAGCAAATGTCGGGCAGATGACCTGCAACTGTATGCAGGCTGAGCTTGTTCTTCCTCTCTCGCGCCTGCACACCGCCCGTTTCCCCTTCCGCTACTGTATGCAGCTGCATGTACTAACATGTATAAATTCATTAAAGCTTTATTGTCATTATTATTTAATCGTTTAATCGATTTATTTAATTGATTTTTGTGTACCTGTCATGCACCCTTTTCCCGTATTATTATTTTCTGTTCCGTGCCGGCGTCTGATGGCCTCCGATGCTGTCTGAGACATGCTTCCTTTCCCCCGCCCGCCAGCCGGGGAAGACGGCCGGGCAAAGACTCACCAAACCAGGGAAAAATGCTCCGTGATTTTCGACCATTTTTGGCCATGACTTTGGCAAAGAGGAAACGGCATGTAAAGCGAAAGCGGCGACGAGGAGAGCGCAAAGGCACAGTCACACGAAAAGTCACCCCATCGAAGGATATTTTATAATTTTCCCAAAATTGAATTATTACAAAAACTCGCTTCATCTTGGATGGCCGGTGCATGTTCGTATCAGTACCAATAAGCGGTGAAAATCCCCCGACACATGGCCACACCATGGGATGGGGCGCGCGGGCGTCACAACGTCTCACGGCACACCAACTTTCGCTCTTCATGTCTCTGATCCCAACGGGCGGCCAGCTGAATGGGTCAGTGGCTGCTACCTCGACTCTCTATGGTTTGTGTAGACTCGCCTCGAGTACCGTCTACCTGTTGATTGGGCTGGCATCAGCCCAGTGGGAGAACGCCGCCACGTCGCCACCACGCTGGTGAGTCTTGCGGCGCCCGCCACACGATGTAAGCTTCATGCGCCAAGGGACGCACGCGCAGACTGGCTCAAAGGCACTTCTTTCTTCATGCTGCACCATGCGAGAAAAACAATACCGCCTCTGCTTTCTCCGAGCTTCGTCGTGGGGGGGTAAGCTGCATATGCATGCAAGCACCCGGCGAGTATCCTTCGTCAATTAGAGAACACTATGGGCTGGTCGTGCAGCCTCGTCAGCCTTATCTCGTCGGTCGTACACTTTTTCTCATGTCACTGCAGCAATTCGCATGACAATCGATAATGGGCATCAGCAGGTGCAATGACTCTCATGTTGCATTATGCCTTAGTAGGTAGCTTCCCTGTAAACACAAAATGTAGCCTTGGGTTTGTCCTGTGAACCACGCAATGCTTTCCAAAACCGATTACATGTCATCAATTCCGGTTTGGAAAACGTCCATCGCTTTCAACCTTGCTTCGACTGTGGCTGAGCAGCAGTTCGCCTCCACAGCCCTGCCGCCGAGACGATCGACATGAGGCACCAGCACTGACTTCTCAAAGGTGGGATGGGCAAACCAAATGTCGAGCAGCTGAAAGCAATGAATTCGATCAATACGTATTTAGTGAAGTTACTGTTATTTAAAACATGCCAAAGCTCCACTTCTACACGGTGTTGATTGGCAGTTCCGTACTTGTCGGGTTCCCTAGCTTAGCGGCTGCCTTTCGTTTTCCTGAATAGGAAAACGACCCAACAGCCACGGCATGCTGCTGCGGTAGCTGTGCGGAGCATATTTCGAATCGCAGCACGCTTTCAAAGCGTCTACTAAACAAGTTTGACGAAAATTCCCGCGAGATCTTCTAATATTGAAATAGCTCGGCGTGGTGCAGCTTTTGGTGCGTCAGCATGTAGTAAATTCGGGCCTGGCTGGAATCCGACTGGTACGAGCCATCTATATAAGTGTCGCCGTCAAATGAAAAATATTCGTTGTCCTAATTCAGTACATAATATTCTTTGTCTTCAGTTCCAAACTGCCTAATTATCAACTTCACAAGCAAAATGGCCAGCGACGATAGCTCCATCTGGGTCTACAGCCCTGCCTTTCCTCTGGCGGTTGTTGGCTGTGTCGTCTACAGTATCTTGTTCGTCGCAATCACCTACACAACCTGGATCAAACACCGCGCGTGGTTCTTTTCTACTGTCGTGGTCGGCGCGGCGATTGAAGTGGCGGGCTACGTCTGTCGAGTCTACTCGGCCAAGCACCAGACCGTCCTTGTGAGCGAAACCAAGAAAGGTGGTGCGACAATGAAGCAACTTGAAGTGCTAATATACCTACTGCAGGTTCCTTATATCCTGACGCTGACACTGACTGTCCTCGCCCCCGTCTTCATCGCGGCCGGTAACTACCTACTCATCAGCCGCCTCATTGTCAACCTCCTCCCACCCACCCACCATCGCATTCTTGGCATCGCCGGACGCCTTCTCACACCCATCTTTGTCACGTTCGACATAGTCTCTTTCCTCGTTCAGGGTAATGGATCGGCCATTGCGAGCGCGGGCAATTGGGCAGGCCCCAAGGAAAAGATTGGGAGATATACCTTGATCGGCGGCCTACTGCTGCAACTTCTCGCCTTTGGTCTTTTTCTCACCGTTTTCGGTCGCTTTCATTTCTTGGCCACTCGGTTTGCCGTGCCAGAAGCACGTCATGGCTGGCGCAAAGTCGTCCGTGCCGTCTACATTTCCAGCATTGCCATTATGGTGAGTTTGCGAAACTTATTCTTCTTGCTGCTGAGCTGGATACTGACATCATGCAGATTCGCTGCGTCTATCGAGTCTGCGAGTTTGCAGAAGGCATGAGTGGCTACGCTTTCCGCACTGAGTGGCTATTCTGGGTATTCGAGACTGTTCCGATGATATTTGCCATTGGCGCGTTTTGTGTCTGGCACCCCTCGCAACATCTCCCGCGGAATGCGCTTCTCTCGAAGAAGGCAAAGGCAAAGAAGCAAATCTCTGTCGAGATGGCCACGAGCCCGTCTACTTCGCACGAGCACATGGTTTAAGAAGATGAGTCTGCGCCAAATTTGGCTGGTGTCTCGCCTGGATATGCTATCAGGTCTGGCAAATAAGGCAAATAAAGCAAACAATTCAAACAAGTCAAATATGAAGATTTTTCTAGTAGCTGTAAATGTAATGTCGCTGAATAATACAAAGTTTTTGTCCTCTTACTCCAAGTTTACAAGATCAATTCCTTCAACGTTTCCCCCACAAGCTTCACCGTGTCGCCCCCAGAGTCCACCAACTTCATCTCCCCATCATCGATGCATTGCCGCGTAAAGGTTACAGGCCACAAGCCGTACGGTTTAAACTCCTCGGGAAGTTTTTCTTGGATTCTTTGCGTCCAAGTCAAAAGCATCATCTTGATGTAATCGTATACGTTTTTCGGCACTGCAGCTGGCGCCGCTTGTCGTCGTTCTTGCAGAATCGTCGTGCCCATCACGTAGTCGAGCACAATCATGTGCATGATGAGCAAGCGCCCCGTGTAATTTGACTCGTCGATGAAGGCGGGAAATTTCTCAGCGTCAATATCGCAAAGTACGTCGTATATGCGGGTATGCTCATAGAATGCTAAAGACCACGTCAGAATCGCGTGCCAGGCTTCACAGCACAATCTCGGGACTTACCGCTCACGGGGCTTTGCAGGGCCTGAGTAGCAATGCTTCGCATAATGGCCAAATATTGCAATTCTTCAATGCTGCGGCACAACGGGCCCAGATTCTCAAGACTCCCCAAGAAACCGCCAATTGCCTCCTCGTCAAAATGTGGAATCGGTCTGTCGAGAGGAACTACTTTCATGAGCTTGTTGAGATATAATTCCTTTTCGAATTCGGCAAATCTCGAAGACGCATATCGCCCCGACGCAAGTGTGCCTATGAGATTACCTAGTCGACAGTCAGTCGGCGACAACATAAAGCTGCGACGGTAGAAGTGGGCTTACAGCCGCGGATCATTGTCAAAAAGTCGTTCAGTCCGTCTCTCATTTGGGTAGCCTGGAACGTCAAAACAAGAGCAGTCGCGAATGCGGCATCTGCGTGCTCCCTCGATTGACCAGCACTCGATATGAACTTTTTGAACCCTTGCAACGCCGTGACGCGATGCCGCAGCGCCGCTTGGGTGAAGCTTGTCGGGGTAATGATTGAGAGGTGCGAGGCACCCAGACCGAGCATTGCGTGAAGCAAGAAGTCGTACTATTTTCCCCGGTTAGACTTGCTAGCTGCAGGCCGCCACACTGCGCTTCTGCGTACCTGATGTGCCATTTGCGAGACCTCGCGCCAGATGTCCCAGCCGTCCAACGGTAGCGACGGGTATGCTGAGAATATAAAGTGCTGAAAGAAGCGCATGTCGTCCAGCGAGAACCACGAAGGGTCGCAGCTGAGCGTCTTTGCCGGCTTTTGGCTAATGACCAATGCCTTCAACGGCTCCTCTCGGCGGGCCTTGACCTGCAGCTTATTCTCAAAGTAGAGGCAGTCGTAGCCCAGCCGACGGCACGCGCCGCAGGCCGGCGTGGCCTCATCACACTTGACTTTGCGCTTCTTGCAGTTGGCGCATCCTCCGCGAGACTTGGTGTGACCTTTGCGGGGAATCGGGCGCCGCTTGGCCCGCGTCACCACGTCGGAGCACCCGGAGGACGACGCCGGCGTGCCTGGGGATCCCGAGTCGGACATGTCTGGCTGGGTCACGGGCTATCGCGGGGCGGCCAAGAGCGAGACTGGAATCGCTAAATTTGAAATGTATCGGGCGACTAGAGGCTGAGACGTATCAATCAATATCCTCCGTCGACCACACGTGCCCCAGAGTGCTGTCCAAAGAGTCGAGCGTCAATGCCAAGATTCCAGCACTGCTGCAGTCGCACAAGTCGTCTCCAGAGAACTGGCGATGAAGTGTTGCAGATTGGATGGCTCAGCAATTAACACGTCAATAAAAAAGGTCGACGTTGGCTTTAAACTCAAAGTGGACTGCGGTACGGGTGCGGCTGAACAGGGCAAGGATTCCGCCGACTGGTATTTATTAGGGCGGCCGAATGCTGAGGGGATGACGCAGCCTTATGAAACGCGAGCGTTGGCAACGGTCCTCGACGGCATTAACTTCAGCCCGTTGTCAAAAAGAGCAACAATGTGGACCTGGGCAAGGAATTTAGGGCTGCCGCTCAGACTACGTTCGTAATTCTCCCAGGTTGCCAGGGCTGGATCGTTGCTAGCCCCATGAGATGGAAATAGACCCAACGCGTGCTGGGATGGGATCCATCAGATTGCACAGCCTCACTGACAGGAACCGATCGGATTCAGGGGCGGACTCGTGGTTGTTGCCAAAACAAGAATGATTCTATCCACTATTTACTTTTTCCGTGGTATATTCCCGTCTAAACTTTTCTTTTAATCTCCCCCATCGTAACTACATTACCATTCGTTGTCTTCCGACCCGGCAATGATGACATTATTAACCTTGAGCACCATGCGGCACAGTTGCGTAGCCAGCTGAAGCTGCTGCTTCTTGCCGATCAAAGGATCAATTACGAAAGCCTCCTTCATATCGTTGCTTCCACGGCCCATGCAGTCCACGCCAAGCCGGCCGCGGGTTCCAGTACCAGCCTTTACCTGCTGGCTCTTAATTTCTGCCAGTGTCGAGATGGGGTTGAGACCGCTGTTCTCGGCCAGGGCCATGGGTACGGCATCGAGGGCCTCGGAGAATGCGCGCATGGCGTACTGCTCTAGACCAGCCGTCTTGCCGGCGGCGTCCTCGACGGCGAGAGAGCATGCGATTTCAGCGGCACCGCCACCATAGACAACGCGGTTGTCTTTGACCAAGTTGCGGACAACGCAAAGAGCGTCGTGCAGCGATCGCTTGGCCTCATCGATGAGCTTGAGATAAATTAGTATTTTCGTCATTGCATAGTGGCTGTCTCCCAACCATGACTTACCATCTTGTTGCTTCCGCGCACAAAGACGGTGACAGCTCTTGTGTTAGCGCATTCTTCAATGACCAGCATCTTCTCTCGTGTCGTGCCAAAAGTCATCTCCCGAACAACACCGGCGTGGCCAAGTTTTTCGGCCTTGAGATCCTCGAAACGGGGAACGATGCGTCCGTTTGTGGCGATAGCGATGAGTTCCATCTCGGGGCCGCCGACCCAGCGGACAGCGGGAAGCTTGTTCTGTAGAAGCAAGTGGTTGGCCTCGTCGTCGAAGCCCCACTGGCAGATGGCGAGGTTGGCGCCCGTATCCTTTATTTGCTGAATCATTTCGATAAACTTCTCTTTCTCGTAGTTTTGGAGTTTCTTGAATTCCTCGACGCTCGTAATGTCGAGATGGTGCTTAGTCTTGGGCTTGGGAGGCTCGAAAGCGCAGGTAAGAATAGCAATCTTCGCATCCTTGACTTCGGAGGGCATTTGAGGATGAGAAAAGTCCTTATCGATGATGACACCTTTGACGAGAAGCGAGTCCTCGAGGGAGCCACCAACCTTGCCATCCACCTTGATCAGCTCGAAGTCGACATCCTTGCGCTCCAGGTCAGCGACCGATAGAACAGCGTCGACAGCAATGTTGGCGAATTGATCGTGAGCCTTGGATACAATCTTGCTACCGAGACTGGTGCGGGCAACCTTGACCAGGTTGGCGGTGTCGTCTTTTGTGAACTCAATCTTATCGGAGATGTTGTCAAGCTCGGCAATCGCAATGTCGCAGGCCTGATCGTAGCCATCTGCAATTCGGATGGGGTGAATGCCCTTGTCGATAAGATCGGCAGCCTGCTCCAGCAGAGCACCGGCCAAAACAACTACACCAGTAGTGCCATCACCGATTTCATCGTCCTGAGACTTGGAGAGCTCAACCAGCAGCTTGGCAACGTGGTTGCTAATTTCCATTTGTTGCATGATCGTAGCGCCGTCGTTCGTGATCGTAATGTCGCCATCAGATGAAATCAGAATTTTATCGAGACCGCGGGGTCCAAGAGAGGATTTGACGATGTTGGCCACAGTTCGTGCGGCGAGAATGTGAGATTTGACGGCCTCGTTGCCATACTGGCGCCTCTTCCTCCCCTGGCTGCGAAGCGGTTAAAATGCAGTCCCGATTTATGGCTTGACGTAACTTACTCTCTGACGACGATGAAGGGGCGACCCTGCTCGTCCTTCATCATCGTAGCTGAGGCCGAAGTTAGTGTCATCGTCGGTCGCGCAAATGGCGGTGGTGGCTCTCACCGTTGTTCATATCCAGATCTATGCGGGTTAGCTTCAGGGCGCCGTTGGTGCAAGTTGCGGTCAGACTCACTCAACGACATTTTGGCGGCGAATCGTCTTTGCGACGATGTTTGCTGGTAGAATGGAGTTGAAAGTCCTCGGAACAGCCAAGATATGCACCAAGGGTTGACGGTTGAATATAGCTCCAAGCTCTTCTACGCGAATCCGTAATTTTCGAATCTTTGGGGGGGCATGCTGCAGCCTGCAGCTAGCGGGACACGGCGAAATGAAAAGTCCGCTAATTTGTTCCGCACAACCCCTCGCTAGGCGGATGCCTTGGTGGCGTGTGCCCCGCGCCAGTGGCGGGACACCAGGCCCTGCCCCTCCAACGCCCAGCTTCGAGAGCTGCAACCTCTACCCGTAGCATCAATATTAAATTCTAACAAGCGCCACAAAACTTTCCTCCTTCTACAATCTTGTATATATATCCTTGACGAGCTGTCTCTTCTCCTCTGCGACTTTCCTGCCGACCCAATTTTCTACTGCACCTTCCTCGATTGACCGATACTGTGACATCATTCCGCAACAATGGCCTCGTTTGAAGACGACGATTTTTATGACCCTCATGAGGATGACTACGAAGGGCAGGAAGACGATGGCATGAGCCCTGAGGATAGGGTTGCTATGGCTACCGCTACCGAGGAAGTGAAAAAGGCACTCGGGGAAGATGCCGGCAAGTTGTCTATGGCACAAATACAGGAAGCTCTCTGGCACTATTATTACGATGTGGAAAAATCGGTGAGCTATCTCCAAAAGACTTTTATTTCACCAACAACAAAGCCTACTCCCAAGAAGGCGGCATCTGAAGGTATGTTTTTGTCCGATTTTTCTTCCTCGTCAGCTGTGGCATGTGGTGGCACCACTGGAGCAGACCTACGAGGGAGCGAGCGCGGAGGATATCAAGCTGGGCGAGGTTCTTTTCAGAGATCAACATTTCCTGTTTTGGAAGCACCTATTATCCCTATAGCGGCCTTTTTCTCCGACATGCCATGGCTTCAAACGCCCATCGACAGGCACACTACTTTCATCGCACCCAGTACACCGCGTGGCGGCCTAATGGGAGGAGGAAGCGACGGTGCTCCGAAAATGTCCAAGCTTCAAGCCTTGGCTGCTGCCAGAAAGAAGAAGACGGAACAAAAGAAGGAGCACGATGAAGAACTTCAAGCAGAGAAAGGATTACAAGATTTGTCAATATCCTCTCAGAAGCCTGCTGGAGAGACACAAGCACCACCCGCTTCAGCATCCTCCGCACCAGTACCAATGCGAAAAGGAAATCAAATCGAATCAGAACCTTCAGCCAAACCAGTAACTCCATCAACCAGCATTCCAGATGAGCCGATGCATGACATGGAAGCCCAAGTCAATGCTCTTGGCCAGCGCCGTACGCCGTCCGCGTTTGCGCAAACTTTAGTTGGGTCTGCTCCAGGGGGAAGCCAGAAGCAGAAGCAAGATATCTTTGCCATGACGTATGCATCGTCGCCGACATACCTCGCGTCTGCTTTCTCGGAGCCCAGTCCAGATGACATCGTGCTCGCTGCGCAGGCGAAAGGTTCGAACTTTGCAAGGGCGATTTAGAGGGCTAATTCTAATGTCTCCTCAGCGGGCAAAAAGGTCACACCGGCTGCCAAAGCGGCGCCTAAGAAGAAGGCAGATGTCACAGCAAAAGCTGACACGAAGACGGACGACGTTGCGAAGAAGGTCGCCGGCTTGAAAGTCATTGATGTGCCGCCTCCAAAAACGAAGGGGTTAGATGTTGTCAAGGAGTATGAGAAGAGCGGCGCCAAGAAAAGCACTAGCTTTGTCGTTGTCGGTATGTTGAGCAACCATATCGAAAGCTGGGCATTGTTAACATTCTCGCTAGGTCACGTCGATGCCGGCAAGAGCACACTGATGGGACGTCTGCTTGTAGATTTGAAATACGTTGACCAAAGAACCGTCGACAAATACAAGAGAGAGGCCGAGAAGAGTGGCAAACAGTCATTTGCTCTGGCCTGGGTCATGGACCAGCGGAGTGAAGAGCGCGATCGCGGTGTCACCATTGACATTGCCACCAACTATTTTGAAACCGACAAGACGAAATACACTATTCTCGACGCACCAGGCCACCGCGACTTTGTGCCCAATATGATTGCTGGCGCGAGTCAAGCAGACTTTGCTATCCTGGTCATCGACGCAAATACTGGCGCCTACGAGAAAGGACTCAAGGGCCAAACTCGAGAGCATATCTTGCTCTTGCGAAGTCTTGGTCTGCAGCGTGTTATCGTGGCCGTCAACAAATTGGATATGGTGGGGTGGTCAAAAGACCGCTTTGATGACATTACTCAGGAGGTTACCGGCTTTTTGACCGGTCTGGGCTTCCACGACAAGAATGTCGACTTTGTGCCTATTTCGGGATTGGATGGTGAGAACATTGTCAAGAAAATCACTGCCCCCGCGGCCTCGTGGTATGAGGGGGGCACTCTGCTCGATGCTTTGGAGAGATCGGAGCCAACGACAGTTCGAGCGCTCAAGAAGCCGTTTCGGATGGCCATCTCCGAGATCTTTCGCTCCCAGCAGCAGGGCACGACAACATTGGCTGGTCGCATCGATTCCGGAACCATCCAGATTGGCGACGCGCTTGCAGTGCAGCCCAGCGGAGAGACGGCCTACATCAAATCCATCATGGTCGACACGGACGCGCAAGATTGGGCTGTCGCGGGACAAAACGTCAGTATCGCGCTCACGGATATCGACCCCATTCACATTCGCGTGGGAGACATTCTATGCCTTGCAGCTAACCCCATACCTTGCGGCGATACTTTCACGATGAAGGCTATGGCCTTCGAGCATTTGATGCCCATGCCCGTGGATCTCCACCGCGGCCGCCTGCATACTCCTGGTCAACTCCAGAACATTACTGCTTCACTGGATAAGGCTACAGGAGAGATCATCAAAAAGAAACCCAAGGTGATCCAGCCGGGCGGAGTTGCCAGAGTCGTGGTCAAGCTCAATGAGAAGGTCCCATTGGAGGCAGGACAGAGAGTGGTCATCAGAGCTGGTGGCGAGACGATTGCTGCCGGCCTACTAGAATGAATTTGGCGAGACAGGAATAGATTTAGACTATTGTTGTTTCTCGACTCATCAGTAGGGAATTGCTTATGCTGGTGTATGTGTCCATTTGAATGTCATTGTACGCGCTATACAATGCAGCCTTCAGTTTCCCTTTCTGGAAGGCATGACAGCGGTGTGCTGATCATTGGTAACACCGTGACACCTTGAGACCTTGAAACCTTCCGACGGTGCAAGGCTGAGGCCAAGGACAGTGTGCCTGTTAAGCAAGTCAAGATAATGGAAGTGAACAGAAGCCATCGGCCGCTCCGTCAGCCGGCATATGTTGCTTTTACAGATTGAGGTAGGTTCCGCCACAATCCTTGGGTCTGGAGTGTGAGAAACACAGTCATATATGCTGACCAATGGCAAATCAACAAGACACTCGTTTTGACAGCCTCGGAGTTACAGTGGCACGACGTGCCTGGCTGCATTCTGTCCTCTCCAGTCGAACGCTTTTACCAGGTGGCCTCTGCGATTGGTGGCCCTCCAGCTTACCCAGTGGTGCCAGCGCTGGTGAAAGAAACGCCATGGAGCTCCGGCACGGTTTAGGTTTAGTTAGTCGGGGTAGTGCGCCAGCTAGCGAGCCAAACATGGGCCACATCCACAGGGGCTCACTCGCCAGGTTCGCCCATCTGGTCTCTACAAAGAAAGCCGCTGCGTGGCCTTTTGTCCAAGCAGTGGTGATGGCTTCATCGGCGAGGCGCTTGCAAAAGCCCCGTGAATATGTCATGAGTCACGGAGGGAGGAACAGAAGCTCATGGAAGGTGTTGGTGGCCAAGGGGCCAGGGCAGATTGCCACGATGGTGGCGGGCGATGAGGTAACTTGGCCAGCTGTGGAGCCGTGAGCTCTGGGCGGTGGCCTTGAGGAGTGCCGGACAAGGGGGGCTGGCACTGTGTGAGCACTGTACGGGCAGGTGTGCGCGCAAGAACAAAGGACAGGCTTTGACCGCGGCTCAATACTGGCGACAGATTGCATACTGCCGCAGAGGAGGAGTTTCTGGCTGTTTCCTGTAGTCATCGCTCCGAAAGGGCGATTATGGATCGCAGAGACTTTGGCGGTCAACTTCGGATCGGCAAAGTTCGCTAAAAGATTCGAGCTCGAGAATATGTTGTGCCCACGACGATCCTTTCCAACGCGAAATTTTACGCGATTGGCGCTGTTCTGTCCTCATATAAGTTTCGATTTGCTTCTCTGCAAACCATAGGCCGCATCATAGACAGGGCTTCTCCGAGTTGCGGCACACGGCATCTTCCGTAATGTGCAAAGTTCAGGCCTGTCGGATTCAGGGGCAACACAGTAAAGTATTTCCAACGTTGGAATTAGGTGTTTTCGGCAAATTTTGGTCCAGGGGTATTAAAGTATTGGCTTCGCGATGTTCGAGACCAGATGTTTCTATACCTTGCTGATCTAGCCGACCCCCACACACATACAACTCGATGCTCCTATTATCGTCGGTGCTTTCAAGTACCTTTTAAAAAGCCTCACCCTGTCGCCATGTCAATACTACAATAAGTGCGATTTGCAGTGGAACATCCTGTTTATTCTAGTGCCTGACTAGTCGCGATTTTGCCTACAATCACTGAAGAAAGGGCGAGAACATCTGGGGCCTGAAGCTAACTTAAGCTTCAAGGGTAGAATTCGCTCAGTATGGCAACTTAAAAGAGGAAAATCGATGCGCTATTAAACCCCGTATGACAAGTACACTGTTATGTTGGGATATAGAGTTTATTCGCTTCAAGGATCGTAGCGTTGCAATCTAGACTGCCGCTCATCCGGGAGCAACAAATACCGCAGCACAATGTATCTGTCACTACTTGCGTAAAGGAGCGAATTTCGTCGGTAACGAGTTGTATAATGCCGTTTCATAGAATGATGGTAGAGGGTTGCTGATGCTCTTGGCCGGCAGGATTACACCGGGCAAGGGCCATCGTCGCTTACATGAGACGGATGCCTTTGGACGATCGCTTCAACAGCCGAGTGCGCTTGACAATGATTTCGTCGTTCTCACCTAGCGTAACTGTTCGACGCAGAAGACGAGCCATGAGGGGTACGGCAGTGTTTACAAGACGTCTTGGACCGGGAGGTGGGAGGTGGTAGGTCTGGACCGTCGCATTCACCCCCGCGTTAGCGGTACAAGCGGCGTCTATGCCATTCCAATAGGTGAATATAAAAAGGGCAGCCCCAAGGGGTATTGAAATACTTGTAGATACTCTCCATCAGCTATTCAAAGCCACAAAAGCAACATCTTCGATATACTTTTGTTTTTGTACCTGCACGGTTGTACAATGTCTACCAACGTCTTCACCAAGGCTGCTGTTCTGGCCCTCGCCGCCATTGGCTTCGTCTGGGCGGCGCCCCTCGAGGCTCGCGACCACGAAGACTTTCAGGAAATGGTGCTCCAGACGACAAACTGGTACCGCGCACAGCACGGCGCCGAACCTGTGTCGTGGGACCAGGGTCTGGCCGACTACGCCGCCAACCACGCCCATACCTGCGTCCAGGAGCACTCGGTACGTAACGTCCACACAGCCATACTCTCTCGCTCATGCGCAAATACACCCCCGTCTTCTTCCACGCATCTCCTATCCTGTCCGAGTCATTCTTCTAATGGTGGCCTTTTTCCTGTAGACCGGCGGCCACGGCGAAAACATGGCATTTGGCAGCGTCTGGCAGAACTGGATCGATATTTTTGGCCAGGAGCGCCTCAAATATAACTTTGATGACCCCGTGGTCGACTCGCAAACTGGCCATTTCACCCAGCTTGTCTGGAAGAGCACCAGCAGAATGGGCTGTGGCTGGGCCAGGTGCGACAACTTGGGACAGTACGTCGTCGTATGCTCGTACGAGACACCCGGAAACTGGGCCGGCCGAACCCACGAGAACGTTGGTCACCAGATCCAGGGCAACCCTGAAGACCAGTACCAAGGCTAGGCGCGATTTTGAGATTGTCGGGCTCTTATTAACGCGCCTAGTGGCTCTCACTACTCTGGCTGGCTGTAAATGGCTTACAGTATTGAATGTCCTAACGATGAACAGAATGAAAAAAGCATATAGACGTTTGCATACATTATTTTGACCAAAATACATTTGGGATTTCGACTTCTTCTCGCACCGAGTATTTCCTCAGTGTTTTCTTTCTTGCACCTTTGGATTTGGCTGAAGTGCTACTCCGTACTGCATTGTCAGTTCAGCTGCGTTGTCGAGTGGTTCAAGCACTATTGTCATGTGGACTTTCGTCATGCTTCAGCGTGACTAAAGAAAACAACGGTAAAACGAAGGGAAAAATGGAGGCAATTAGTTGAGTGAACACGTCGATGCAAAAGACTTGTGCATGGGAAACAAATCTGTCAAGTCTTCAGCTGCATCACAGGTGGCATTGTGAGCAGCAGCGGCACAGTGCGAAGAGGGAGTCACCAACACTCCACAAGCAACCCCTGTCACGTGGGGCAGCACCCTGAGCGGCCACCCGCTAGCGGCTTTCCGGTACCTTACAGGTGCAATCTGGCCTTTTTGTGCCATCTGGACACCTCGACATTTTTTGGGACAAGCGCTCATAAAGTCAGCCCGGCGACACCAACTTTCTTTCCACTCCATCTCCATCTCCCATCTCTTCACCAGCCATTAACCAAGGGTAAAGTAGCCAGCTCGTGGAACAGGAATCGCATTGTCTGGGACTTTTTCTTTCTTTCTTTCCTTCTTTTACACACACCTTCACACAGTGGAGTGAAGCTTGCATTGTCCGCAATGGCTCGCTCTCGCAGTTCGTTGGCCCTTGGCCTCGGACTCCTGGCTTGGATCGCGCTCCTCTTTGCGCCCCTCGCCTTTGTTGGAACTGTCAACGCCGAGGTTGACGAGCGCGATGAATATGGCACTGTCATTGGTATTGTAAGTAGCTCTTGTGAATGCTCGCGCGACTGGTTCCTCGCAGCCCTGGCGCCCCCATGGCCCCTTCGACGTTGTCTAACAGCTCCCAGGATCTGGGTACTACCTACTCCTGCGTCGGTGTGATGCAGAACGGCAAGGTCGAAATTCTCGTCAACGATCAGGGCAACCGTATCACTCCTTCTTACGTCGCCTTCACCGAGGATGAGCGTCTGGTCGGCGACGCCGCCAAGAACCAGGCTGCCTCCAACCCTTACAACACCATTTTCGATGTCAAGTAGGCGCTCCATCCCGGCTCACCCCATCTGCTTCCACTCAGTCACTAACCGCTTCCCAGGCGTTTCATCGGTCGCAAGTTCAACGAGAAGGATGTCCAGTCCGACATGAAGCACTTCCCCTACAAGGTTGTCTCCAAGGATGGCAAGCCCAACGTCCAGGTCGAGGTTGGCGGTCAGAAGAAGCAGTTCACTCCTGAGGAGGTTTCTGCCATGATTCTTGGCAAGATGAAGGAGGTTGCTGAGGCTTACCTTGGTAACAAGGTCACCCACGCCGTCGTCACCGTCCCCGCCTACTTCAACGTATGTTTTAACCCATAACTTTCCAACTCTCCAGACTGCTAACCCTCCCCACAGGACAACCAGCGCCAGGCTACCAAGGATGCCGGTGTCATTGCCGGCCTCAACGTCCTCCGAATTGTCAACGAGCCCACTGCCGCCGCCATTGCCTACGGTCTGGACAAGACCGATGGTGAGCGCCAGATCATTGTCTACGATCTCGGTGGCGGTACTTTCGATGTCTCTCTCCTGTCCATCGACGATGGTGTCTTTGAGGTTCTTGCCACCGCTGGTGACACCCATCTTGGTGGTGAGGATTTCGACCAGCGCGTCATCAACCACTTCGCCAAGTCCTACAACAAGAAGAACAGCGTTGACATCACCAAGGACGCCAAGGCCATGGGTAAGCTCAAGCGTGAGGCCGAAAAGGCCAAGCGTACTCTGTCTTCCCAGATGAGCACCCGTATCGAGATTGAGGCTTTCTTTGAGGGCAACGACTTCTCCGAGACTCTGACTCGCGCCAAGTTCGAGGAGCTCAACATGGACCTCTTCAAGAAGACCATCAAGCCTGTTGAGCAGGTTCTCAAGGACGCCAACGTCAAGAAGTCCGAGATTGACGACATTGTCCTGGTCGGTGGCTCCACCCGTATCCCCAAGGTCCAGTCCCTCATTGAGGAGTACTTTGGCGGCAAGAAGGCTTCCAAGGGCATCAACCCCGACGAGGCCGTAGCTTTCGGAGCTGCTGTCCAGGGTGGAATCTTGTCTGGAGAGAAGGGAACTGGTGGCCTCGTTCTCATGGATGTCAACCCCTTGACCCTTGGTATCGAGACCACCGGTGGCGTCATGACCAAGCTGATTCCCCGCAACACTCCTATCCCTACCCGCAAGAGCCAGATTTTCTCGACTGCCGCTGATAACCAGCCCGTCGTCCTGATCCAGGTCTTCGAGGGTGAGCGTTCCATGACCAAGGACAACAACATTCTTGGCAAGTTCGAGCTTACTGGCATCCCTCCCGCTCCCCGTGGTGTTCCTCAGATTGAGGTCTCCTTTGAGCTCGATGCCAACGGTATCCTCAAGGTCTCTGCCCACGATAAGGGCACTGGCAAGCAGGAGTCCATCACCATCACCAACGACAAGGGCCGCCTCACTCCGGAGGAGATTGAGCGCATGGTTGCCGAGGCTGAGAAGTACGCCGAGGAGGACAAGGCTACCCGTGAGCGCATTGAGGCTCGCAACGGTCTTGAGAACTACGCTTTCAGCCTGAAGAACCAGGTCAACGATGAGGAGGGTCTTGGTGGCAAGCTTGACGAGGAGGACAAGGAGACCCTGATCGACGCTGTCAAGGAGACTCAGGAGTGGCTCGATGAGAACGGCGCCGAGGCCACTGCTGAGGACTTTGAGGAGCAGAAGGAGAAGCTTTCCAACGTCGCCTACCCCATCACTTCCAAGATGTACGCTGGTGGCGCTCCTGGCGGCGAGGAGGAGGGCGGCGACTTCCACGACGAGCTGTAATTGCATAGACGATGGAGATATGAGTTATTAGAGTGGTCTTTGTGTTTTCGGGCTACGGCGTGAAAGCTGGCACATTATTTTTGAATTTGCCTGCGTCTTGTATTGTAAAAGTAGACACATACCAAAAATGAAGTTAAAGTACACAAGCAATGAAATTCGGGCTGTGGTGCCTATGTGAAACGCAAGTGAACTGGTCAAGGAGTTGGGCGAAAGGCGTGCCGTTTGTTGCTGGCAGCCGTTTGCAAGCGTGAAGACCTTTATAACCATCACTCTCAACCCTTCAGCTACTCTCACAAATCTTCCTCGCACACTTTCCTCTCACATCAAACTTCATTCGCGAATCTTTTCTTCCACAATGAGTAGTTCTTTTACTTCAGCCATGAAGAGAGCAACTTCCGCTGAGCGGGAAACCCCCAAGAAGCGCCGCAAGTCGCGAGCTCCCTGCACCACTTCGCCCTCCTCGCGTCAAGGCACAAACAAGTCTCTGAGTATCGGAGAAGCCAAGGCATCCTCGGAGCTGTTCCAAAAGGCAATTCATAGCCGCAAGATGGCCGCACCCAAAGAACCTTTCCCCACTGCGCATTCTGCACTCCAGCCAGCAGCGGAGCTGTCGGAGAAGCTGCGAGCTTCCAGCCGACCTGAGAACCTGGAAAGTGTTGTTCATAAGCTTCCCCCTTCCTCTGGATCCGCAGACATGGACATCAGTGATGACGAGCCACCCGTCCGCGATAAGCTTACGACTACGCGCAAAGCCTCGCCCGACAAGAGGCGAGACAAGGAAGAGCGTCAGAAGGATGACGGCAAAGAGACCTTGATGACAATCGACGAGTCCTCTGTTGAGAAGAAGTCGGACAAGGGCGGGGACCAGAACGGAACAACGGAACTCGAAATCGTGGCCCCAAAGACCCCAGAGCCCAAGATGGGCGCCGACGAGCCAAAAGCCGAAGACGTCAAAGTCGTTGCAACCCCCCGCCAAGGCACTGTTGCATCCGCCGACGATGCCATGGAGCTCGACCCCAGCCCCTCTGCGCAGCTGGAACACGAGCACCAGCTCAGCCAGCAAGTCGCCAGCAGCCAAGCCGCCAGCAGCGAGGACGACACACCCGACGACGTTGAGACCGTCGTGACCTCTGGGTGGCTTCTCCAGAGGCTCGCCGGCCTCACCCCGGACACGCTGTCCTCTGGCCGGGACGCCATCATCCAGGAGCTGCAAGACATGAGGGGCGAGATCGAAAGGCTCCCCCGCGCCGAGATGCAGTCCCAGCACGCGGGCAACCCGGCCGCGCAGCGCCTGCAGATGGTCGACACGCTCCTCGCGCCGCAGCTCACCAAGCTGCCGCCGCCGGCCTGGCGGGCCTACAAGTCCAAGCTGCTGCGGTTGTGCGCGGGGTCCGTCATCCACAACATGGACCACCGGCAGCGGCTGGAAAAGGTCAAGGAGATTGTATACCTGCCCGAGGAGATGGAGCTCGTGCGCAAGGGCGACACGGGGCGCATAGCGTGCGCCGTCCGCGTGTGCGCCACCGTGACGGAGATTCTGGGCCGCGACGACGAGATTGTGCCCGAGGAAATGGCAGAGTGGGTGGCGGCGGAGCTCAAGGACCTGCTGTGGAAGGCCAAGGTCACGTCCGTCTGGCGCAAGTACTGGCCGGAGAAGAGCGACGTCGTGACGAGCGACGTGAAGACGGCTTGACCGTGGAAGGTCGCATATTGGATTGGTGTGAATTTGGGCGATGACTTGCTTTTTCCTTTTTGGGACTTTGGATTCTGAAGAGCCGAATCTAGATCATTCATTTTGCTTAGGGGCGTTTTATTTGGAAACGACTAACTTGAAGATGTGGTTAACAGACAAGCACTTACACGAGAATGAAGAAAGAGAGAGCACCTGGGCAATAGAAGCGTAGCAACAGCAACAACACAGAGATCAATGCAAAACTATAAAATTCACCAAATAATATACATTCATTGTGCAATAGTGCATTTAACTCACCAATTCATCTCTAATCATGATGTTATTTCAGTCAGAGGTCAGATGCAGGGTAGGCTGTCAATCACGTGGACACGCGCAAGACCCAACGCGAGTTGGCGCGACTTTTTAGTCCGATTCCATTAAGCGTGCACGTATGACGACATGAGGCGCGACAGCGCGCCCCTTGCACCATACCGACGGCTTTCATTCATAAAGTGTTGAAACCGCTGAAAACGTGAGGATTCAATCCCATACCATTTTGAACCAAAAAGTCGTTGCATAATCCCCCAAAAAATGCCTGCTCGCAAGCGCGGGGCTGAGGATGCCGCCACAGAAGATACCCGGAGCTCACGGCGTCGGTCGGGCCGAATTTCGAGCACGCCGAAAAAGAGCTCCTACTGGGAAGGCTCGGACGACGAGGACAGCGAGAGTAATGACGAGCTGCCTGTGAAGAAGAGGGCGAGAGTCTCCAGCGGCGGGCGCAGCGCGAGCGCCGCAAAGAAGAAGACAAAGGAAGAGAGCGACGAGGACGAGTATACGGTGGAGGCGCAGCTTGCGGCGGAGGCAGAAGAGGAAGAAGATGACGAGGAGGAGGAGGAAGACGAGGATGATGAGAACAGACCGATGAAGGTCACAATCGTGCCGCTGGAGCAGATGAGGGACGAAGGGGGCGTGCCGTACGAGGATCACAAGGTGCACAAGAACACGATGCTGTTCCTCAAGGACCTCAAGGCAAACAATCGCCGACCGTGGCTGAAATGTAGGCATCCTTTAAGCATCCCCACGGAGCAATCCCCTTTTCCATGCAGCATATACTGATCCTCACGCAGCCCACGACGGCGAGTACCGACGCGCCTTCAAGGACTGGCAGACCTTTGTCGACGCCACCACCCAGACGGTCGCCTCGGTCGACGCCACGGTCCCCGAGCTGCCCTCCAAGGACGTCGTCTTCCGCATCTACCGCGACACGCGCTTCAGCAAGGACCCGACGCCGTACAAGCCGCACTTTTCCGCCGCCTGGTCGCGCACCGGCCGCAAGGGGCCCTACGCCTGCTACTACATCCACGTCGAGCCGGGCAGCGGCGCCGGCGCCGGCAAGAGCCGCTCGTTCATCGGCGGCGGGCTCTGGCACCCCGAGGGCGGGCACGTGCAAAAGATGCGCCGCAGCATCGACCGCCACCCGGAACGCTGGCGCGCCGTGCTCGGCGACGAGACGTTTCGGCGCGTCCTCTTCCCGCAGGTCAAGCACAAGACAGCGGCGGGAGGCGCCGAGGAGGCCGTGGTCAAGGCGTTTGTGGGTAAAAACCAGATGAATGCGCTGAAAAAGAAGCCAATGGTGAGTTTTTTTATTGCCGTGGTCCGGTACGTATTTGTGGGTTCAGCTTGCTGATGATGATTTTTTTTCCCGGGAAAAATAGGGATACGACGTGACGCATCGCGATATTGAACTGCTCAAGCTCAAAAACTACACGGTTGGTGTTCCAATCGATGAGGATATACTGTGCAGGGATGACGCGCAGGAAAAGATTGGCGAGTACATTCGCGCCATGGAGGGTTATGTAAGTTTGACAACACCGACGCACACACGCACACACATACACGCACATATGAAGCGATGGAGATTTAGCTAACAGAGACAGATAACGTTTGTCAATAGCATCGTCATGCCGGATCCCGGGCTCGATGAAAGCGACAGTGACGACGACGAGGAAGACGAGGAAGAAAATGACGACTGAAATGCGATGCCATTGCGCACGAAAACATTCAAAAGCAAAATCGAGATTAGAGTGTTCGTCACATTGTATTTCTAATCATGTACAAGTTCATTATAATCTTCGCAACAAGTGGCGTCAAGTTTCACTCATCATATCCGCATCACATAGCCCGCCACAGACTCCGCCTTAAGCGCAGCCGCAGACGTTGAATTGCGCAACGCTGGGGTCGTGGTCGCTGACCTGACCAGCGTCGTCCTGCCATGTGTTGAGGTGCAGGTGCTCAAACTTGGCATTCTTGCGTAGCGCGTTGCTGGCGTACATGTGGTCCAGCGTCTGGCAGTTCATGTCAAAGAGGTAGCTGTAGCGCTCGGCGGGCGGGGTGTCGACAATGTCGTCCATGTTGACCAGGCCCGACTTGTCGGCAAAGACGCGCATGGGCTGGACCTGGGCGAACTCGTTGAAATCGCCGGCGGCAATGACACGTGCCTTGGGGTCCTTGGCGAGGATATCGGCAATAAAGGACTGACGAAGGTTTAGCTTTTTTCGCTGGTAGAATGTCAAGAGGGACGTGGACTTACAGCAGCAGCCTCGTTCTGAGTGGTGCGCTTCTCGACGCCCTTGTTCACAGGAGGGCGCTGGTCGCCGTGGAGCGTGGACGAGCCGCCCTTGCTACCCATGTGCACATTGACGGTGAAGAAGACCTTGCCGCCCTTCTTGGCCTTCCACTGCGCGGCAAGGGGCTTACGGCTATTGTCGTACGCCGTGTTGCTGGGGTCGATGCGGCCGGGGTTGTACTTGAGCGCCGGGCCGTCAAGAACCTCGTTGGCGTCGGCGCTGCCGCCCTGCTTGGGCTGGTACAGATCAAGGACGTCAACGCGGTATAGGTATGCCTGGCGAATGTTGCCGCCGGGCTGACCTCCGTCCTGGTTGTTGACGGGATCGACATTGGTAAAGTTGTAAGCCACGCCAGACTCCTTCTGCAGAGCGTCCGTCAAAGTTCCGAGCGTGAGGCTGGCCGACGTGACGCCGTCGTTGGTGGGACCAGAGTCGTCCTGGACCTCCTGCAGGAAGATGAGATCGGGGAGTCGGAGCTTGTGGACAATCTGGTCGACGACGCGGGGTAGATGGGCCGAGTCGGGGGCCAGGTTCTCCGCGTTGTACGAGGCGACGGTGATGCCCCTGCAGTTGCCCGTGCTGTTAAAGGCAATGGGAGGGAACTCGGCGCTGGCCTCGACGACGGGGGCAATGGCGGTAAGCGGAAGCAGGCGGTAAAAGCCAAAGGCGTTGAAGACGACGCCAGTCACGTCACCGAGGTAATCGCCGAGCTTGGTGTTGTTGGGGTTTTGTGAGCCGTCGAGGGGCGAGCCAATGGTGATTGTCTCGGGGTTGGCATCTGGCACGAATTAGCGATAAATAATACAGCTGTACCACTGTGGTTCTCACCTCCTTCAAGCATGGTGATGCCGCCGTGGGCATTGACGCCCGTCGCGTTCCAGTTGCCGCGCACCCATACGTCACCGAAACGATTGGGACGGCTGGTCTGATAGGCGCCTTTTACGGTGACGAGCTCACCGAGCAGACTCTGCCAAAAGTCGAGGCCGTACTTGGTCGGGTCGAGGGTGGGGTTGGACTCGGAGACGAGATTGACGGCATTGGGAACGCCAAAGATGCCGCCGACATCGAGGCCGGAGTAGTCCTGCGTCGGCGGCGAGAGGGTGTCGACAGCAATGACAAGAGGCTTGACGGGGTTGCCGCTGGAGCGAACGACGACGTTGGTGGGACGGCTGAGCTCGGTGAGCTGAATGTAATTTTTGTTGGATCTAAAGTCCTTAGATTAACACTTGCAATTGTAGTCTTCTTTATTGAAGTCTGCCCTCACCTGTACATTTCGATGCGGCCGTCGAGCGAGACCAAGTCGCCGACCTTGACGCTGCTAATGATGCTCTTGCCAAAGACGTACAGACCCTCCGAGGTGCGTGCATCGTCGTCCGGCTGCAGCGAGCGAAGCCAGATGCCATTGTCGTTGGAGGCCGTGACGAGACCGGTGACGTTGGTGACGTTTTGGCCGTTGAGCGGCGACACGAACCTGTTGCCGTTGATCTCGGCAATGGTGGCGGCAGCGACCGAGGCGGCGGTGGTCAGCACCGCACCCAAGATGCGGCCCAGAGTCGCGGGCTTCATTGGATCGATTTTTTCTCTCCTTTGGCAGCGTACCTGGACAATCGATGCAGAGGGGACCGTCGGCGACGGGAAAACGGTGTGGTGTGCACCCTGGGAGCCTGCTATTTGTATGTTTTCCCCTCCCCGGATGCTAACCCTCCCCGGCATCCGTCTCGTCACCGAAGAATTCGAATAAGCACTTATCAAAAGGCCATGGCAGCATTCAGCTACGCAAAGCTGGAACTAATGCGGACGAGGCCCCTCTTGGATTTCTTGGCTTGCTCTTGATGGCGTTTTTGGCGCGGGACGGACCAGAAACGTGGGCTTGGCCAGCTCTCTCACGGCGCGGAGAGGCCAGCTCGGAGGTCTGAGCCATCTGCATCGGCAAAGTCTAGTTGCGGACTAGAAAGTCCTCGAATTGATCGTCCCATTGAGACGAGTGCGATGACTGATTTTTGTTTCTCTCGGTCCTCCAGTCTCGACTGAGCCGTTTGGCCTCGTGTCGATCTGCCTGTTTGGTGTCAACGTTTACCTTGGGGTGCATCGATCGGCGTCCGCCGATGAGGGGAAAGACGAGACAGACAGGCACAGGCGTCGAACATGCTTAAATTAGCAGAGTGCCCACAGCGGGTTACAGCGGCCTATCCGCTGCCAGAAGCCCCCAAGAGGCGTCGCGAGGCGCAGACGGACCCCGCTAAATGCCGCTGTAGCTCAGGTCCAGGCCGCCACGTCTGTCCGCTAAGATGCGTCCGTTGCTTCACGTGTCGCGTTGAGCAACTTGCAGGGCTTGGACACGATTTTGATTCGACAGACGCGATTCTTGATTGATCTAATGGCGAGGCTCACAGCCATCATATATCATATGCCCTAATACAGTCGATACTTGATGCCATGATTTCTCCAAGTCGAGCCTTGCGCTCTCCCTTGCCACGACACACCAAGGCGGGAATAGCACACGCGCAATACTGCCAATTTCGGGCACCGGTAGTCCAAGGAACTGACTGCTGATTTTGGTCTTTTACGAGATTAGTTGATATGATATCACAGCCGATGACCATTAATGACTGGATACTGGTGGATATCGCGGCAATTGGTACAACCTTGCATTGCCGACCATGTCGAGAGAAGTTAGCCTAACCAGAATCGCAAGTTTGGCCTTTGACAGGCAATCATCTTGCTGTACTATCTCTCGATCCGTCTCAGGCGACCAAAGACGAGCTTACCTATTCCCTCCATAGCTATGCAGTCTCACCAGCCTCCTGAACAATCTCTCATGATAATCAGCAAATATCGGCCCTCTCTATTGATTATTGGTAAAAGTTCACCCTCCGCTCCACTTCACATATACAACATCCACGATCATATCGCGTACCGTCCCATAGCCCGATGGTCCCGTGCAACTTAAAAAAACAACAAAAAAAAAAATCACTTCTCAAATGATGCCGAGAAATACTTTGGTCACGTTGGGCAGCAATCCTACACCCTTGTTTCACTGACCTACAGGTAATTCCTTTCCACCCCACCATTGTCTCGGGCGATCTGCTGCATTTCGTTCCGTCCAAGACAACTCTACGTCAACTCATCTCGCGTTGCAACGGCGGGACTATAAAGACCGTTCATGCCCCCTTGACTCTCCCCTGTCAAGCTAGCAGCTTTTTTTTTTCTGACTCTTGCCCGAGTTTTACGACCGCGCGTGCCATAGTCCCTTACCTCGTCACTTGCCTTGAGCCCACTTACACCGACCTCGCAGCCATGAAGTTGCTCGCCTCCCTCGTCCTGCCCTGCCTCGCCGGCGCCTCGGCCCTCAACGGTCTGCCCGACGCCGAGCCAGACACCAACCCGGGCGGCAAGGTCTGCGACTGCAAGGGCGCCGCCAGCACCAACGCCACCGACTACCTCTGCGGCGACAAGCGCCTCGGCCCCAAGCAGCTGCCCACCAAGCTGCCCCTGGGCAGCTTCGTCGCGAGCTACAACCGCCTCGGCAGCGACGACGTCTCCGTCGAGGAGTTTCTGGGCGCGTGGACCGGACCCGACGGCCGCTACAGGTATCCGCCGCAGAACGGCTTCACGCTCGACGTCAACGGCGACGCGGTCAACGGGACCCTGCAGCTCGAGGTCGGCACCCTGCTCGACCGTTTCGGCAGCGAATATGGTATATACAAACCCCCCTCTCTGTCGCCTCTTTTCCTTTTCCTCTCTTTTTTTCTCTTTTTGCTCAAGCATGGAAAACCTTTCGCACTCTGACACTTTACAAAAAAAAAGGCACCTACGTCTCGGCGGCAAGCGCGCCATTCTCGCAGCGCTCCCTCCCGCCGTCCAGTCTCGACACGGACCCCGGCAACCCAGACTTTCCGTACGGCTACCACCTGTACAAGGTCATTCGCCCGTTCAGCGTCGTTGGAGGGCCGATTGCGCCGTGGTTCGGCCAGCCCGGTCTCGGCGCCCAGTTCTACACGGGCGGCGTGGGCAACATTATGAAGCTCATCGCCGACGGCTTCATCGAGCGCCAGGATCCGTCGATCCTGGTGACTCGCTCGCAAGGGGCTTGCACGCAGACGACGACGGAATCATATGGAAAAAGGTAAAGGCCATGGAATGGGGGTCCTTGGACGCAGCTAGCCCAAAGATGAAGCCAGGTCGCATGATGTTGGACTCAAAGCAGATAAGGGCAACCTGTATAAGTGAGGTTGGATGGAACAGCATAGCGTATTCAGGTATTATGTGAAGAAAGTAAAACGATGGATCAAAATAAGGATACCCTCCCAACTCCCAAAGCATCAAATCACGCTTCCAACTTGCATAAAATCAGTACCCAAAGTCCTCCCAGACCACATCCTCCCCATCCAACCAATCCTGCAACGCCTTCAGCAGCGACGGCCCCGTACACAGATAAAACTTGACTTTTCCCCGTCCTCCACCCCATCTCTTGACATCGCCCTCACCGATTCTCCTAAATTCCATCCCCTTGATACCTTGCCGCCGTATCCTCTCCACCACCTCGGCATCCGCGTCTCCCGACACAAACACCGTCGTCTTGGCGGCCAGCCCCTCGATTCGCGCAAACGTGTCCTCGGCCAGCGCCAGATCCTTGCCGCTGAGGCTCCAGAGCAGCGTCAGCGGCACATCGGCGTCCAGCACGCCGCGCGCCTGCGCGAGCAGCGGCGTAATACCGACGCCGCCGGCCACAAAGACGGGCGTTGCCGCGCTCCCCGCGGATTCAGTGGGCAGATGAAACGAGGAAGCGCCGCCAAAGCCCAGCACGGGAAGCGAGAGCGGCGCGCGCATGTTTTGCCGCCAGAGAAGGCCCGTCGCGGCGCCGTTCCTCCGCGCAGTAATCTGCATCTGCACCGGTCCCGCACCCGCGGCGCTCGGCGGCGGCGGCGGCGGCGGGTTGGACACGGTAAACGTGCGCACAAAGTCGTCGTTGAGGCTCTGCGGATCGTCGTCGCGCATGTGCGCGTAGCCATTGTTCAGCTCCTCGCCAAAGTCGAGCGTCACATGCTGTCCGGCCACCCACCGCGTCTTGTCTGCCGCTCCATCCCCGTCGAGCGTAAAGGTGAAGCGGCTCACCGTCGGCGTCAGCACCTCTCTGTGCGTCAGTATCGCCGTCACGTCCGGTCTCTCCTCGGCCGCGGGCACGCTCGCGGCGCCGCTCCGCTCGGCGACGAGGTGGCGCACGGGCGGGTTGTAGGGCGAGCGCTCGAGCGGCGTCCCGAGAAACGGCAGGCCGCGGCGGACGAAGCGCGCGCCGGTAACGGTGATTTGCACGGCGAGCTGGGTGCGCGCCATGACCGAGGCGGCGGCGGCGCCGACGAGGATGGAGGCGGTGCCGGTGAGGTACAGCACGTCGGCCGTGGCAAAGTCGGGCACGACGACGCCGACGAGCGGGTTGATTTTGAGGTTGCCGAGGGTCTGGTACAGACGGTTTCCAGAATCTGTTGGACACAAACAAAATTAGCATCTCCAACGTTGTCATTTGCGAAGAAAAGAATTTTTCACTTACACTCTGGGTAGACAAGCACGGCCTCGTCGGCTTCATTCTTGAGCACCCGTACAAACCCCGCCGGGCCACCTCTGTGATTCGTGTCCATGCTGTTGCCATCCGTGCTCGACATGAAGAACATGTCCGCCTTGTCCAGCAATGCCACTGCTTCTCCCGGCAGTATTCTCGCCTGCTCATCTTCCACCACCTCTGTATCCGCACCATACGCCCTCGGCGCCACGCGCTTCTTGTTCAGATACTTGGGACAGTTGCCCAAGCTCTCCGTCACCAAAAACGCCATCTGCAGCTTGTCCTCCTCCCTCGTCCCCGCCACCATCGAGCCCATGAGCTTGACCCTGTCCCTGCTCTCCAGGTCGACCGCCAGCGCCGCCATCACCTTGCCCCTTCCGCCGTTCGGCTGCACCACGCCGCCTCGCGCCGCATCCTCTCCCCAGAGCGCGTGGTACACTGGATCGTGCGCCGCGTCCACCGAGCTGTTGAGCCCGAGCACGTCCTGCGCGATCGGCTCCGCGAAGCCCCGCGCGCCGCCCCAGAGCGTCGTCCACGGCCGACCCTGCGCGTCGAGCGTGCCGACGGCCACGAGCGGCGACTCTACGACGCGCAGGCCGTACGACGGCGGTAGACCCGCCGAGGTTGGGTTCCGGCCGGGCGGCACCTTGAGCAGGGACCGCATGGCCAGCTCGCCATCGTGAAACGTCTCTAGTTGCGCAGGCATGCTGTCGAGTTTTGCATGTCCGTAGTGAAAGTCGTCAGTGTTGGGTTGGAAGATGAGATTGGGCTGGACAAGATGTGGGATCAATGCGAGTATGGATGAATTTACACGCATGAGGGAGAATGGCGAGAAGGGAGTTGATATGGCGCGATGACGATGTAGGGGTTGTCTCAATGGTGCGCGATGCTTATGAAATCCAGGCTCTGGAAACGGGCCTCCATTGGCCAGAATCAGCCGCTGGCAAGTAATGGCGGCATGGCATCGCCGTCCTGGAATCAGCATATGTCAAGTCAAAGGCGCGGGGTTACAAATCAAGTCGAGTTAGCTTGCCAGGTTCCAGCGTGCCCCGCCAGCTCAACCACCCAAATCTGGCGAAGGGTGCGGCCATGTGTGGAATCATTTTCGTGACTTGCGTGATGAGCTTCTGGCCACCGCTGCTTACACCAAGAGTGCGATCCATCATTAAAAATCATACACCAGTCGGGTAATCAAGGAAAAAAACGATGGTATTGGTAAGGCGGCTATAATCTTCATGTACTATCCTGTGATGCAGCTCACCGTCGTAACTGCCCGCTTTATATGCGTGGGTTGGGGTATCATCACGTGGTGCATGGTCGGCTCTTCCTGGCCACTCATAAATCTCCAGGCTCTAAAAAGAATGAGAAAGGGGGCATATCTGCCTCTCCCTGACAACTCCAAAATCCCCAAATATGAAACGAATGATTGAGCTTGATCATAGCTCTTAATATTGGTACCTCTGTCCGTTGTTGAATTGCGCTTCCAAGTCATATGCCTGTGGGTTGTTGCGCTGGCTGGGCGGAACCCAGCGTCCATTTGCAAACTCCTGGCCAGTGTTACTGCGCTGAATCGGAGCAAAGGGCGCATTTTGCGCGGACGGACCCCGTTGGAAATACGGATCGGTTGTTGCTGCCCGGACGGGCACCGGACCAGTCACGGACCTCTGGGCCGGATACATAGGTCCACTCGGAGGTGCAGGACCCATTGTAGCGCTGCGAACCGGCGGGGACATGGAATTTTCGTACTGCTCGGCGGAATATGGGTTCGCTGCGGCAGGGCCCTGTGTTGTGACATTTGGGTTGTATGGCCGGAATTGCTTCTGAGATGGTGCATGCATGCCTTGCAAAGGTGCAGCGTGGGCGGCTCCTTGACGAAACGCGTGCTCTGACCCATCTACTGACTCGCCCATTGACGAGACCGAATGGGAACCAACGCTCCGTTGCGAGTTGGACGGCCCAAGTCCAAAGCGAGAAGATTCTTCCCCCAGCGCCGGCATGGGGCCAGGAGGCGGCCCCATGGGTCGCTGCATACCAGGTCGAGGAGTGGGAGTATTGCCATATGGATATTGAGCCCCCATCCCGGCCCGCGAAGCTTGACTATGCTGTGAGTTGGCCGTTCCAGGGCGTTGAGGCATCATGCCAGGAGCCGGGCCTCGCTGCGACATGGCGGTGCCAGGACGTTGCAGCGGCATGATACCGGAAGCTTGACTCCGTTGCGACATAGCGGTGCCGGGACGCTGTGGCGGTATCATGGGTGGCTGAGTCGACGCAGGCCCGTAGCCCATATCTGCCGCGGCGCTCATCAGAGGTACATTGGGAGAGTAACTGGACTCGGAGCCATTGGTTTCGCTGCGGGTCAAAGCAGCTCTGTTCATGTTGCTCAGCTCGATGCCGCCAGGGGTGCTTGGGCGGGTTTGGTAGGCGGGAAGCGTGCTTCCAGTGTCGGCCCGGTTTAGCATGGGCATGCCTGGTAGCTTGTCGTCGGCGAGAGCAATATCGGGCAAGGTAGCAGCACGCTCTGGCTGCAGCTTTTCGCCAGTCACTTTGTAATACTTGGCCTCTGCCTTCATCTTTTTAGCCTCATTCTTGGCAAAGGCTTTGTTGATTTTCTTGTTGACGATACTCAGCAGCGCCTTGTTGACCTTGCGTTCGCAGTAGCCGGTCAGGCCTCCGTCGGCTTTGGGGATCCAATAAAAGAGGAACGTGACGTAAAAGATGACGGCAAGAAGGAGGAAAATGAGGGCAAACGCCCAGACCACAAAGGTAAAGGCCATGCCAGACAAGATGGCTGCCTGACGGTAGTCCTCCTGGGCAAGGATCTTGACCTTGTCAAAGAAGCCGAGAAAAGCGCCATCGACTGATTTTGCTTCGGTTGCGAGCTTGGCTTCGTAGACGGACTTGAGTGTAAAGGCATTGATAACCTGGCGAGGGCCTGAGCAGAGCAGTACGCGGATCCAAGCTGGGAAATGTTAGCAAGCAATTGAGCATGGAAACTGGGGCAACTTGCATTTGAAACTAAAGTAGGTAAACAGAGCAATGTAATGAGCGCCCTTTTTACTCTTGGTGAGGGAAGCAAAGACCAGGAATCGGCGCCATCCCTGTGCTTTGCCAAAGCGAACCGACTCCCAACGAACAGCCAGGGGATCCAGGTACGACTCGGCAATGTTGTTTCGCTTGATGACGCGGGTAGCGCGGATGGCCTCGTAGCCAAGGTTGATAAAGGACAGGATGATGCAGATGGAAAAGATCCATTTGGAGACATCAAAAGAAATGTTTGGTTTGATGGCCGAGGACCATCTGTTGAAGGCAATCAGCTGCACGGCGGTAAAACTGTCAATCGAGTAGACGGCAATGGAGATGATGAGGGAGAAGTATAGATAGCCGTAGGCAAAGGGAGTGCCACAGCCAGAGGCCTTGAAGTCCTGGAGGTTGATATAGTCCCATTTTTGCTGGGCAAACTCGCGCGTCACCTTCTTTCGGTTCCCGCAACAACCCATGATTGCTGTCGGCCAGCCAGACAAGAAAGTATGATATGAGACGAGATGAGATCAACGATGGAGAGGGATGAAAAGGCGGTTTGATGATTGGAGCCGGGCCTGCCGATAGCACGAGTCGTCTTCGCCTGCGAAGGGTCGACTGTGCTTGTGAGGGTATAGTAGAGAAGGGCGAGAGTGAATGTGGTGGAAGCGTGATATCGAAGTCGCAGCGCGCGAGTCAAAGAAATATCGGCACCGTCGAATCGTGTTTCGAGCGTCGATGGGTCTTCTTCATTGAATCAAGGGCGAGAGATGAACATGTCGCGCGGAAGCAAAGAATCACTCGGACCGGCCAGTGTGTCGCGGAAAGCTCAAACGTTGGAGGCGGGACTATTTCGAGATGCTGTCATGTAGAGCGTCAAATAGATTGACGAAGGGTGAAAGTTTAGAAGGACAAAGAAAAAGAAAAACAGCCGAGTCTGCCAAGGACGCCTGGTTGACAATGGGCCAAGGCGGGTGCTGGGAATGGAGGCGGCGCACTGCTGGACAAGGTGGTTGAAACCAGACGAGACGAGACGATGGGGAAACCGACCTGCGCTGAATGCGGAAGAAAAAGAAAATCGGACACGATGAGCCAGCCGAGTGGGCTTGAGTAGAGAAGGTGAAATGGGAAAAAGAGTGTGATCAGTTGGGTGATTTGTTTGGAATGTATTGGCCTCAAGATGGAACAAACACGTTCGCGCGCGCGGAGGGAGGGGACACTTGGGGGGACGACGACAAGACGGTTTGAGCGGGAGGGGGACTTGGCGGGCCTCTCTGGGGCAAGGTGCCTGACCGATTAGCGGGAGTGGACAGGAGCCCGCTGATGGAACCGGCGCTAAGCTGTCTTGGGCCAATCAGCAACTGAAGCCCCTGACTGAACCCCTGCCAGCTGCATCACCTGGCTGGTCCGGCGCCGCTCACTTGCTGCTTGCGGAAGGCCTAGGGAGAGGCCCTCAAGCCCTAAAACTGGCTCCCCTGGCCATTGAGCTCCATCCTGTGGCTTTATCTCGTAGCGCCGCCCGTCCTTGTAGCGGGCTCGCGGGCTCGCAGTGCTTGCAGCGACCTTTTTCAGTGGGCTCACCGTTTGGCTGCGCGATGCCAGTGCGAGGCTGGCACTGCTGGCACCTGGCACCACCTCTTCCCCACACACGACAATGACGCCCGCCCACCCGCCTGCCACTTATCCTCTCTAGGTATTGTTCGCATTCCAGCAGATGCCAGGTCCCAGCCACGACACGCCTCAATCTCACCATCTGCAACCGCAAAGACGCAACTAATTTCCTTTGGGAGTGCATTTACAGCGTCATTCTTCTTCTTCGGAAGACAGCGGAAACCGTCCGACAGAAAGTCAATTTTTTTTTGCAGGGTCCAGTTTCGCGCCATGCTACTGTCCCTATTCTCGCGCAAACAGTGCATCACTCTGCGACGGCTTCTCCGTGACTGAAGTGAACATGTACACAATGGCAGCACCCGTGACCAACGAGGTACAAGCCAGCTTGGACTGTTTCTGTGAAGAAGAAAAAGAGCCATTAACATATGTACGGCCAAGCCCACTTCCGATAGTCCCAAACATCTTGGCCCCAAGCAGCCACCCAACCACTCTCACGCCACTCTGCTGCAACGGCGACCCCAGTGCCCATTCTCTTGAAACCATTGTGGCTCGCCCATCCTCACCTCATTCGCCGATCGCTTGACGCGCAACGTCACACATCTCATGCATCTTCTCGCCGGTGTTTTGCCCTTGCAGCCCTCTTTGTCATGCCTTTTCTTTCCATTGATGTTCCTGCGTCCTGCTGCGCGACACATGCCACTATGCGCAACCATGCCGCTCACTCACGGGCGGCTAGCTGCATAATGTTTACTCTATGCATCGATATGCGACGCCTTCGACACCGCATTTGCTTTTTGGTGACATGCTTTGCTACTATGAACTTGATTTCCGACGTGGCGAATATCTGACAGTCATCAGGTCGAATCGGACGAGAGCCTCGTGTCCATGTGCCTAATTTAGTAGCTTATGTCGGAACCCGTCATTCCAAATAATCGGCCAGGCCTGGCAGCCGCTACCACCTACATCCATCCTTTCTTGGCATCACCGAAGTGGCGTCTCGCCTGATAATTCACCTCGAGCAGCTCACGATTGATGCAAAAGAAACTGCACACAAGCCACAAAGCTGTATTTTCTTCTTTTTTCCTATATATAGTTCTGCCAGGAAAGGCCTATCTTCACAAACGAATAAATGAAGCCCTACTCCCGGCAGTGCCACTTATCAGATGGTGCTTCTCCCTTCTCCACACTGGAGCGCATCACTCTTGCTCTTCAGCAAGAGCATTGCTGTGACCCTTCTTATTGTTAAACTTACAAGGAAACTGGCATGAAATTTGAACGGGCACTCACGCAGTAACACAGTCCAGGTCCAGAGACACAGACGCCGCCAGAAAACCTGCATCCAGTGTCCCGGCACTGTCCGTTGATGCTAGCGCACTGGGCCGCAGCCATGCCGACGAGGCTGCTGATCAGGAGGAAGGAGAATTGCATTGTGAAGAATAATGACGATTGTCAACGGTGAGATTAAAGAACTGATTATTCTCGCTTTCTTGCGGGCAAACTTGACTCTTTAAATGCTCGGTGGGAACGCTCACAGCTAGGCCGACCGCGTTATCCCACGACACTGCAACTCATAGACGAGCTTACTGCAGCTGTTTTTCTACTTTGAATTTTTCTACTTTATATTTTGCATCACTCACGCCGACTTTGAGACGATCTTTTCACAGCTTGGTCTGTAAAACTCGCGATTTGCATCAATCTGGAAACTCAATCGCCCCCACTCCGCCGGGCCGAGCATGTCATAGGCCAGGATGCGGGCTATGCTGCGTGCGACGTGCCGGTTTCCCGAACTACAAAGTGTCAAAATTACATGGCATACCGTGTCATAGACGAGCTGCGGCTCACGATATGCTAGCTGACGGCATCATCACCGAGCTTTTATGCATTGTGATGGAGAAAAAGACAGAGTGGCAGAGGTGCTCAGCTGGATTTGCTGAAATGCTCGGGCTACTGTAGGCATAATTACAGCAATAGGCAATGTCATGAGCATATACTCATCGATAATAAAACCCGCTTAGTAATGTCTCGGACAGTTAGTAAAAGCCGTATTGAATACCAGACTTTAGTTCTCATAGTGTTCTTGTCCGTACCAAATGCAGCTGTCAGTATGGTATGCCCAAGGTTTAACGGCCAGCAACTAGCCGAGCTCGGACATTCCCCCTTCCGCAGCGACAGGCAAATTTAGCCCCGCGGTATTTCCGTACTATATCCTCACATTGCTGTCCCTTATACGAAGTAGCGGCAAATGAACCTACTGCAGAATTTCTGTTGTAAGATGTAACTAGATTGGCTACGTTGCCCTGAAGCTCACAGGCGCGACCTTCGACCGCTCAAGCTGCTCAAGAACAAATACAAGCCACGATGGCAAGGCTATAGCTTCGAAATCGATGCCAAATGCTGAACCAGAACTGAATCTAGTCACAATCGGATTATCGAGATTTCTCTAGGTAAGCTGGGAGAAATACTTCAGAGATTCATGCCGACCCGGGCGCTTCTTGCTACTGCACCATTCAATGGCGGGACGAGGTACAACCCAACAGGGAAACTGTATAGATATATCTCAATAACCGCCGCGGAATTAGATAACAGAAGAGAAATTCTCTCTGACATTTCCTTACGTCCTTCGAGCCGGACACAATACTCTGCATTCGTACATATCTATGAGACACAGCTGAGGTACAAGTCCAGTTAGATCTGGTGTTGTGATAAACCAGCATTCTAAGCATTGTCAGCCGTAATCAATTCCAGTCATTATGGAGCTAATAAATTCGCAGTCATATCCGAAATATACCAAAAAAAACTTCAAGCTTTTTTTTTTACCCGCGGAAGCGCTGAAGTTTGCTACGTCCTACACTTGCACCCGCATGCGGCGACAAGAGCGCCACAGAGCCAAAGTGGCCCCGTGCCCGCTCACCAGCCTCTCGGCCGTCCAGCCTCACCCAAACCACCAAAACGTCACCAACGCACGAGAGCTCTCGGCGTCGGTCATCCTCCAAGCTCCCACCATCGCCGCCGTCCAGCGCACAAACATCTGGAGCATCTGCATCAACCCATCACAGGCGGTTACAGCTACCACTGCCCCCTCCAACCACCTCCTTTCCACGAGACTACCTTTCACCCACGAATCCTGAGAAACGCAAACTTGCCCGCATCGGCCCCAGCTTCAGAAAAAAACACACACACACACACACCAGCCATGGCCGTCCTCCCGCAGGTGACGCCGCTGCTGCTCACCAAGCGGCTCAACGCCTTTCTCCGCGCGCACACGACGCCGCAGCTGCCGACGCTGCTCTTGACCACGTACCACGGCAAGCTCCTCGCGCACGCCTCGTCGGCCTCGCAGCCCGTCTCGGTGCTGCGCACGCACGCCACCGTCGCCGCCTCGCTGCTCGCCATCCACACCTCGTCGTCGGTCGCCCTACCCGCGGCGCTCGGCGGCGGCGGCGGCGGCGGTAGCGAGACGAACGATCCGGAGCACAGCGCGCCGCCGTCGGACGATGAAGTAGACGACGACGAGACGGCGCGGGGCACAGACGACGAGGCCGACCAGCATCAGCAGCAGCAACAACAGCAAGCAGCCGCAACGACGACGCCTGGCGGCAACGCGGTCAAGCCCTTGACCATAACTGTGCAGCTGAGCGGCGGCACCGTCATCATACGCCGCTTGAAGTGCGGGCTGCTGCTCGTCTGCGTCGGGCCGTCATCGCACGAAGCCCCATCAACCTCCGCTGCGCCGTCGTCCGACGCCACCGTGACCGGACCGACACCTGGCGCGACAGCCTCGTCCATCGGCACAACGGCAGCAAGCAGCAGCAACAACAATAATGGTGCCGTGGCGGCTGTTACGCAGGCCCTTGAGAGCGCGGAGCTGCTCCATGCGACCACGACGACGACAGAGACAGAGAGCTTGACGAGCGCCGGCGGACAAACAACGACGACGAGCAGCGGCGATAGTAATAGCGCCTCGGCGTCGTCGGTCGTTGCCATGCGCAGATATGCTGCAGAGTTGGCACGCGGTCTGGACGAGAAGCTCGGCACGCTGTCGGTGCCCGAGGACAGCACCGGGGCTGAGTAGACAAGCCGAATGGCTCGAGGCATTTTTCTCGAAAGCGCGGGCCACTACTACTCAAAGCACCTTGTCGTTTTTTTCTCTTTGTCTTTATTTCGCTTCCTTCACTGGCATTGGTATGGCGTTGGCTTTTAATTTGGAGGAAAAAATATCCGGCGACTGCTACATTTTCTACACTACACTTTTATTTCGCGCTGTCTTAGGCAACAGAACGAAACATACATTTGCTGTACATTTATCTTTAGCTACCTGGTGGTATCAGGTTTATTCGAATATAGCTCATCTTTGAACAAAAAAAGAGCTTAGTTAAGAGCTACTCACGACTCGGCATGCGAGACGTTCACCATCAGTTCACCAAGCTCGGTCAACTAGCTTGTCAGATGTCGTAATCTCGCTCATCAATGGCTGAACGAGGTCTATCCGCAACTGCCGATTTGGTGCGCTCTTGTTCCGCACCTTGGAGAGCCGCTGGCTTGAGGAAGCTCTGGTTCTCCCACGATGACACGGGGGCTTGCGCGCGCGCGTGAGCACGCTACATGCCATGATGCCAGAAATGCTTTCTGACGAAAGCAAGAATTCCTGAAAAGCAAGGTCTCGACTGGTAATGACATCCCGGAGGGTGTAGAGTATCCTAGAAGCGCCGCGAGCGCGTGCGCGACGGAACGACATCGCAGCTTCTAGAAGCATCGCCACGATCCCCACCTGCAGCCACAATGCCATTCAAGCACCAGCAGCAGGCTTCGGCCGCATACGGTTGCATCATAATTGCCCAGTATCAATCTTCTCCCTCCTTCTGAGGCCCTCTCGACTTTTCGACTAATTTCCAAGACTTTCGAAGGACCGCGATGCCTTCCTTTGTGTTACGCGTAGCCACACATGGCCATGAAAGATATATAAGGGGTGATTGATTCCTGCGAGTCCAAGCAGAAACTTCAAATCAAGTCAACACCAGCATCAACAGTACAAATTCCACCAAGCCATCAAGAAACAAAGCCCTTCAAGACTATCCCACCGGCATCATGTCTCTCTTTCCACGAACCTTGTACGAAAACGGCCCCTCCTCCTCCTCGTCCTTTACACCTCTGTTCCGCCTCCTCGACGAGTTTGACAGCTACAATCGTCAAGAAGGCGGCGGGAGCTCTGCGGGCGGCGACGGTGCATCGCTCGCTCGCGGCGGCGGAGGGAACGGCTTCGGCGCGTCCTCCTGGCAGCCCAAGTTTGACGTCCGCGAGACGGGCGACGTGTACGAGCTGCACGGCGAGTTCCCGGGCATGCGCAAGGAGGACATTTGCATCGAGTTTCCCCAGCCGCAGACGCTCGTCGTGCGCGGAAAGTCGGAGCGGACGTACTCTACCGGTCCGGCGCCCGCATCGTCCTCGGCGGGCAGGATCGAAGACGTCTCATCGGACAAGTCAGCCACCACCACCAGCGACAGCCAGGGCACCGATGCCGTGGCAGCTCAGACGTCGACCAAGACGACCGAGAAGACCGAGCAGCCAAAGTACTGGCTCAAGGAACGACGAGTCGGCGAATTCTCGCGCACATTCAACTTTCCGTCGGCTGTAGACCCAGACGGCATCTCGGCAGGCTTCAAGGATGGCATCCTCTCCGTCTCGGTCCCCAAGGCTAAAAAGCCCCAGCCTCGACGCATCGCCATCAACTGAGCGGCTCTGAGAAATTGCGGCACTTGTTCTTTTGTGTGCCGCTCTGCTTCATTTGAGTCGCTTGTTTGCTACCTCCAGAGCTGTTTTGTCGCCGAAATGTTCAATATGATACAACACTCATTACTTTTACGCCACGCTTTACGCTGTGTGAACCGTCTTTTTCTTTGTTCTCCCGCATTACCTGATTAAGATAGCCTCATGAATATTAGCTTTTGATTCTCGCATAAGTTGCGTCTCCCATTAAACGTGATTGTGGCCATTGGTGCTTCAGTAGCCAGGGCCAATGGCTGCGCATAATCTGCGTGACGGACTCTATACTCATAGGTGCTCCATCGTGCCGACTCGTGTTGATATCCGCCGACGATATTTGTAGATACTATGGACATTAATGCCGACAACTGCCCGGCTAAAACCTGCTGGGCTGGGATTTGGTAGTAGGGTGTTTGTAAGATGCTGTATTATGCCATAAACAGACTACACAAAGAGCTTCACAGATTTAACGAACCGGCACGTGAAATTTAGATTGTTGAAGTTGCGTGTTTTACGTTGAAAATTATTGCTTTTTAATCAGCTGCTGTATAGTTCTCGCTGTGGCTGTGCCGCGATTGATTAAAATGGGCATATAAAAAAAAAACAGCTGGCAAGTTTGCTTCCGCTCGAGTTGAACAAAGTTGCTCCATAAATGAAGAGAAAAAGAACGATAAACAAAGAAAACGCCATGTTATGCAACGCAGTAGTTCAATGCAGAGCCCCCCAGCACAAAACAACGCAAAAGACCGAAAGAACTGCGGGTGCTTATTACTCAATGCTCATGCGCATGATGGCATCGTTCGCGTCCACCATGCCCTGGAGGCCGACTCTGCCCTTGTTACCGCTCAGGCGGCCACCGCTGGGCGTGCCCGACGCGTTGCCGCCGCCCATGCTGCCAGAGTCGCTCTGCGCGCTGCTGCCCGCCCTGTCGCCGCCGGTGCTGCCGGGACGGGAACCCGAGCTCCATTGGACATTATCGCGCTGCATGGGGCTCTGCACGACGGGCGAGTTGTGCACACTCATGCCGGGGCTGACGGCACGCCGCTTGAAGCTCACGGGATCCAGGTCGTCATCGCGGCGGCGCTTGTTATTAATACGACGCGTAATTTCTGCTGCCGATGGAGGCTGAGGACCAATGACAGTAGCTTGCGACTGTTGGTTATGTCAGTTTGTGGCGCTACTTGTTTGGTAATTCGTTAGAGTGTCGCGGGGAAACGAACCTGATAGTTTTGAAATAATGGAAAAGAGGGTGAGTCCATGCCGGCGTCTTCGCTCATGCCCGAGGACGATTCGCGAGGCGCAAAGGGCTGTAGCGGCGGAGAAGCTCGCCCGCCACCGCCAGTGCTGCTACACTCGGAGAAGGTGTCCCAGAACGACTTGGACTTGGTCTTCAGCATCTGTTGCTTAATACTACTGGACAAACCTGTTGACAAGTCGCGCATCAGGTCCTCCTCGGGCTCGTCGATAGTGTCCTGATTGACCATGTTTGGCGACGAGAGCGCGCTGACGGCCTGCGACAGGTCAAAGACATTTGTTGCTGGGCGGATCTCTTGCTCAACATCGCTCTCGCGGACTTGTTTGACGACTTCAGCTTCTCGACGGAACTCTGCTTCTGCTGGAGCACCTTCTTCCAGTAGCGCAGCTCGAATTCGGGCAAAAGTTTTGGTTTTCGGCTAGCAGCGGGTTAGCCGAGTGATGCGTGGGCTACTGATGGGCCACGTTAATGACATACCAAAAGGTTTCCGCGGCGAGTTACTGCTCGTCGTGTGACGTTAGGCTGGGCGTCCGCAGACGGGCCGTCCACGTCTGACCTGCCGCTGTCCTCACCATCGCCGCTCGAAATGTGCAGCTGATTTGCCTGCCAGCTGATGCTCTCGCGGCGGGCGCGCGAAGAGTTGCTCGGTGGCGACCGCGATAGCGCCGAGGAATTAATGTTGAAGCCAAGGCCCAGCGGCCCACGAACTTTCTTCTTAGGGTGCTTCCGTGGCCGCTGGCGGTTCTGAAAACTGGCGAGAGTGCCAATGGCTGGCGATCCGAATGGGTTTCCTCCCCCCGGACCGGACCTTGAAACCTGGGGCGTGGTGACATACGCCTCATCCATGTCCTCGTCCATGAGGTCATCATCTTCGGAAGAGCTTGACGACTCAGAGCCCACGGCCTGGGTGCTACCCAGCGAGCTGCTGATCGTCATGCGCTCCGGGTTCCCTGTCGAGGCGGGCCACACAGACGCCGACGACTGTAGGCTGTGCTCGGCACCCAAACCAAACTCGGTCCTCCTGGCGGGGATGTTCATTCCGCGGCCGCCCACGGTAGGCGACGACTCTGGCGACGACTCGGCGAGAGTAGAGTGATGTAGGCTCGTGGCGGCGCGGGAGAAGTCGAGGCCTCGTGACCGTCGGGGAAGGAAGTTGGTCGGGGAGGCGTAGATTTGGGAGTGGTCGAGCTTGGGGGACAGAGGAGCGGGCTTGCCAAACGCGGTGCTGCCAGCGGCCGAAGGAGGAGGCGTAGAGGTTCGTGGCGGCGGCGGCTGCTGCTGTTGCTGTTGCTGCATGTGCAGAGACGACAAGCCACGAACCTCTGACCGCTTCGGGGTTGATGGTAGGCCGGCCAGGTTGGCGGCGGCGGCGGCAGCGCCAGCGTTGGGGAAGCTGCTGCAGAAGAGGTCGTCAATGTCGTGGTCGTCCTTGGAGGTGCGGCGGGCAGAGACGACAATGTGCGGCGACGGAGATAGCTTGGGCGTGGTTCCTCCGCCGTCGGAGAGGGATCTTGACTTGGTCAAGGATGCAGGGCGGCCGAGCAGATGCTGCTGGACCCCGGACGGCTCCGTGCCTGCCACTGATGCTGGGTCGGTGTCCATGGCCGGGCAGCAGTGACCACTAGATCGGTTTCTAGTGGAGGCGGCTCAAATTGGGGTTTCAAGACGCGTTGATGGGTGCCGGAAGTTTGGTGTAATTCTTGTGGCAAGAAACACGAGGCTGTTGAAGCATCGGGCCACAGAGAGAACCTGGCTTGCTTCCTTGGAGGCGTGGCTGGCTCGGTATTATTGCTTCGCGGGCGGGACTGACAAGGCAAACAGCCGTGCCCTCATTCGCACAACGGGGCAGGGCGTGCCATCAGGGATACCGAATCGTAGAGATGTCGCTGCAGACTGAAGTTGTGACTTCGGGGTGTAAGAGTTCAAGTCACGAGACGAACAAGAGGGCGACCATGTAGAGTAGAAAACAGCAATAAGACGCAAGAAAGAAGGCGACGTTGCGCAGCTTGAACCTTGGGCGGCTCGACAGCCAACTATTAATTAGCAACACCCACTCAGCAGCCCGCTGATCCACCAATGGCGCGCTGTGGAGGGACCAGTGGCACCTCCAGGCGTTCAAGGGGTAGCAAAAAGAGAGCCTCGATAAGTAAAGTAAAGAGAAGCCGAGGGAAAATCACAAGATGGAGAATAATCATGATAGAGTCTAATATTACCGACAGAGAGGAGAAATGAAATAAGAGGGTAAAAGAATTAGTAAGTTGCTATTTTGACGTCGGCCATGACCCCCCCCCCCCCTTTGCAAATACGGCTTCACCACCCGCAAGCCCTCGCGGATCCAGCTCACGGCTGTAACCTCACCTTGAAATCTGCCCGCGTCTCAAATTTCAGTCTTGATTGACCAAGACCGCGACGCGAAACACCACCGGCGACATGTGCGACCTCATCCCGGAGTCCAGGCCGCTGCTCATGTCTACAGCGGCCTCGGTTTCTTTCAGTGTAACAGCTGTCAAGACTGCAATCTCTTATTTTCCCCCCGACCTCTGGATCCCATCCGTTGCCTATGACAGTGATACAACCGAGCACTCTGAGCATTTATTATGCCGCATCTAATTACTAGGTACCTGTTATGTATTTACACTGTCACTGGTTGCCCGGCATCTCGGGCTTGACGGGCCAGCGGATCTTCTCAGTCTAGTTACAGTGGGTTACAGGTACGTACTCTGTACCTCATCGGCCAGCTAATATCAACCACTAGTCTTCACGGCTCTCAGAGCACGCACAATACACTCCTAGGGCCCGGTATGATTTAAATAAAACTATAACTCAGTCGAATTAATTGATCATACTTTCACTTAATAGCGGCATGTAATCTCCGTATTGAGCCTGCCGCCATGTCCGATCTGGCACACAAGTATCGGAGCTACAGTCGGTCTTGGAGGGGCTCCTCGAGCTAGCCAGAGCTCTGCTGCGGGGGTTGACATCACCAGCTACGTCGACATTACAAAGCAAAACTCTTCGACTCATGAGCACTTCAAGAGCAGTTCAACGACTGAGACTTGTTCAAAACTCTCTATCAAAACCTGTCAAATTCATCCCAAACCCACCCCGATCAGGTTTGCGCGCCTTACCTCACCTGCAATTTGCAAACAGCCTCATACTGACCCCCACCCGGTAGCTGCCTCTCTGCGATTCGCGACAATGGCGACCACTACCGATACCAGCAAGTACAAGTTTAACCACTCCATGTAAGAGAAGTTCCTCTGCCAGTTTGTATCGAACCTGTGTAAACGACTAATATCTTTGTAGGATCCGGGTCAAGGACCCCAAGGAGTCGGGTAAGTCATGCTCGAAGCTGTCGTGTCAGGGTCTGCCCGCAAAACCTAATTATGGCCAGTTAAATTCTACGAGTTTCTCGGAATGAGCGTCATCAAGAAGATCCAAAACCCCGATGCCAAGTTTGACTTGTACTTTCTCGCGTACGACGGCGCCAAGGCCGCCTACCACGGCAACTCGTTTGTCAACCGTGAGGGCATCATTGAGCTCACGCACAACTACGGCACCGAGAACGACCCCGACTACAAGGTCGTCAACGGCAACACGGAGCCGCACCGCGGCTTCGGCCACACGTGCATCAGCGTCGACAACCTGCAGGCCGCCTGCAAGCGCATCGAGGACGCCGGGTACAAGTTCCAGAAGAAGCTGACCGACGGTCGCATGAAGCACATTGCCTTTGTTCTGGATCCCGACGGCTACTGGGTCGAGGTTGTTGGCCAAAAGTCCATTGAGCAGACGGAGAATATCACCGAGACCGACCCCGGCACCTATCGCATGGTAAGCATCACGCAGAGCGTCTTGGAGGCGTAGACACGACTGACCATGTGATTCTCTCCTGTGCGCAGAACCACACCATGCTTCGAGTCAAAGACATTGAAAAGTCGCTCAAGTTTTACCAAGACACTCTTGGCATGACATTGATTCGCAAGCACGAGGCCGAGGCCGCCGGCTTCAACCTGTACTTTCTTGCCTACGCCGCCGACCAGGGCCTGCCGAGCGACGAGAAGACGAGCCACCGCGAGGGTCTGCTCGAGCTCACCTGGAACTACGGCACCGAAAAGGACGAGGCTTTCAAGTACCACAACGGCAACGACCAGCCGCAGGGCTTTGGCCATATCTGTGAGTTTGGCCCTCTAGGAGAAAAAGCCGCAAGCCTTGAAGATGAAGCACAAAATCAAGAGTGAAAAAGTGAATGCTAATGCTGAATCAAAGGCATTTCGGTGGATGACCTCGATGCTGCTTGCCAGCGCTTCGAGGAGCAGGGTTGTAGTTGGAAGAAGAGGCTGACGGATGGTCGCATGAAGAACATTGCCTTCCTCCTCGACCCTGATGGTTACTGGATCGAGGTGGTCCAGAACGACAAGTATGGATCCAAGTACACGGTCGAATCCTAAACAGGAAGCTCTAGTTGGACAGACCTTAAGCCTACAGTATTTGAAAGCAGTGATCCAGGTACCCGTTCCGTAGGATCGACACTCTTTTACATAAAAGCTTTAACCCGGCAGTTTCCTGCACCCTCTTTTTTTGATCGATTCCGTCGTCTGCGAGTAAGCTTGTCGGTATGCTTCCTGACGCCACTCCAACTCCAACCGCGCATTGTGGAGTTCAGCGCAAGCCAGCAAGGTGGTTTACGATGGGCTCAAGTGCCGGACTGATGAACCTGCCTGGCATGCTGGAATCTGTGGAACGGAACAACCTTGTTTTCAATGTTGCATAGGGATGGAAGCATCATCTAGCCGAAAGCCCTTGCCCACAGAGGTGAGGGGAAAGGAGCCCGATTGCGCTCATTTACAGCAACGCGACCCAATTGATTAGCGAGCCGCTAGCATCCCGCCTCATCTTACCTGTCGTCAGGAAAGCACTGATGTATGCGTATCGAGGATAGCGTCACCTGCTTCTAGATGCGTGTTTCTTTTGCCGTCATCACCGACAACATTGTAATCAACTAAACGACGCCTTCACCGGCCCGACGCCTGCATCGCATACGACTTCTTCATGCGGCGTGACAGCTGCAGCTCCATGCACAAGCCTCGTTACATCCGAGACCGCTCGCGAGGAGGTGGCGCCCCCAAGGACGATCATATTTAAGTCGACAGATATACTTTTGCCTCGCCCGCCCGATTCGGCGCTCGCAAATCTCGGAATTTGGCAGCAGGACGTGGCAAAGGCTTGAGTCACCGAGCTACCAACAACTCTCATCAAGTTCGGACCTGTATGCAGTAAAACAGTCTGATTTTGTCGCATGCATGCTGCGTCCTGCTCTGCCACATGTCGTCACAGCTGCGCCGGTGGCTTACAATGCAGCGCCGTGATTTGCCCCTAGCTGATGCCGTCCAAGCCGACCAGCGCGAGGGAGTTGAGACAAGCAAAAAGCCACTGCTACGTGACCAGCTATAAAAAAAACGTAGCACGGCAATAGAAAGTGAGGGGGAGCACGCGATGGGCCGGAGAGCTTGCCCGCCGATCCCTCCCAATCGTCGCACCGCCCACCACGCCAAGGTCTATGAGAAGAGGGGGAGGGAACCATCTTCAGGGTCTAACAGCTAGCTGTATGGATGGTGTCATTGCCTGTCCTTGGTGGCAGGGCCCCATCGCGAGAGAACGACGTGGGTGTAATACCTCGCGAAGCAGGACCAGCTAACGCCCATCAAGGTGTGGTGGGTGGATGTGCAGCCTGATGGACGCCGACTTGGATCAATTCGGCCCTGTCGATTAACCTTTGTTTAAATGTTGCCGCGTTCCCCCTTCCCCCCTCCTTCATGTAGACGACCCCTTCCAAGCTTTCTCTTCCCGGTCTGTTAGGGTCCTGTCGCTCCGAACGGCAGATATTTCACGAATCTCAGTCTCCTGACTTATACCTTGTTCTTCTTCCCCCATCTATGCTTCCTCCTTTACCTTCCTCTACTAGTGCCGCGCCCATGATCCCCATAGCCGTCAACCCCGCCGCCGAGGCGAGCCCCTCGCCGCCGACGCCGGACTCGACTCGGCCCCGCATCCTCGTCCCCGAGAAGCTGTCCCCGGACGGCCTCGCTCTCCTCACCCCACACTTTGACGTCGACGTCCGGCAGGGCGTCGGCGCCGACGAGCTGCTCCGCATCATCCCGGGCTACCAGGGCCTGCTCGTGCGCTCCGAGACCAAGGTCACGGCCGAGGTGCTGCGCGCGGGCGCCAAGCTCAAGGTCGTTGCGCGCGCCGGCGTCGGCGTCGACAACATTGACGTGCCCGCCGCCACGGCCCAGGGCGTCATCGTCATCAACTCGCCCGCCGGCAACATTGTCGCCGCCGCCGAGCACACCGTCGCGCTGCTGCTGGCCACGGCGCGCAACGTCGGTCGCGCCGACGCCAGCGTCAAGGCGGGCCGCTGGGAGCGAAGCCAGCTCGTCGGCGTCGAGGTCGGGCGCAAGACGCTCGGCATCGTCGGCCTCGGCAAGGTCGGCCTGCACGTCGCGCGCATGGCCAAGGGCCTGGGCATGACGGTCATTGCGGTCGATCCGTACGCGAACCCGGACATGGCCAAGCAGGCCGGCGTCGAGCTGTACCCCAGCCTGCAGGACATGCTGCCGGTGCTCGACTTTTTGACCATTCACACGCCGCTCCTGGCGACCACCATGGACCTCATCGGCGAGGCCGAGTTCAAGACGATGAAGAAGACGGCCCGCATTCTCAACGTCGCGCGTGGTGGTGTCTACAACGAAGCCGCCCTTCTCCAGGCGCTGGAGGAAGGCTGGATCGCCGGCGCGGGCCTCGACGTCTTTACCTCTGAGCCTCCCGCGGCCGACTCTGTCGCCTCGCGTCTCACCAAGCACCCCAAGGTCGTTGCCACGCCGCACCTGGGCGCCTCGACCGTCGAGGCGCAGGAGAATGTGTCCATGGACGTGTGCACGCAGGCGCTCGAGATCCTCCGCGGCGGCCTGCCCACCAGCGCCGTCAACGCGCCCATTATCCTGCCCGAGCAGTACCGCAAGCTGCAGCCGTCCGTCTCGCTCGTCGAGAAGATGGGCAAGCTGTACTCGCAGCACTTTGCGCGCAACAAGATCAACATGGTCGGCGGCCGCCGCTTCGAGCTCGTCTACCACGGCGAGCTCGCCGGCCTGCCCAACACCAAGCCGCTGCTGGCCGCGCTGGTCAAGGGCCTCGTCGCCTCCTTTAGCGACTCCAACGTCAACATTGTCAACGCCACGCAGATTGCCAAGGAAAAGGGCCTCACCATCAGCGAGACGCACGCGCACGGCTCGGGCACCAACCAGACCTACGCCAACCTCGTCACCCTCAAGTCGTATCACAGCAGCAGCAGCGGCGGTGCAAACACCAAGAGCGCCCAGATCATCGAAGGCTACGCCTCCAACAAGCGGCTCTACATTTCTCGTCTCGACCGCTTCAACGCGACCTTTAACCCCGAGGGCACGCTCATCATCCTGCACAACTACGACGAGCCGGGCAAGATTGGCGGCGTCGGCACCGTCCTGGGCTCGCACGGCATCAACATCCGCTTCATGCAGGTCGCGGCGCTGAGCGCAGAGTTTCGCGGCGACTGGACGCCGCCGACGGACGACGGCCTGCAGCCGAGCCGCTCGCAGGACTCGCTGGCGGACGCGGTCCACGCCCAGCAGCAGCAGGCTGGCGACGAGGCGCTCATGATTCTGGGCATCGCGGGCACGGTGGACAAGAAGGTCATGGACGACCTGCAGCAGGCAGAGGGTGTGTTAGATGTCAGCGTGGTGACGTTGTGAGCGTCAAAATCAGACAAATAAAAGTTGCTAAATAAAGAAATACAACCACACTCCGATTTTGGCACACATTTCACCCAGGACAATCGACATGGGTTGCACCTAAGCTGGGAATATGAAGAAGCGGGAACAATTCACCCCCGCAATATTCATGATATACGTGCCTTGAAAGTAGCTCACTTGAATAAATGAATCGTATCGAAACTCAAACTGTATTGACTCCAAAACTCCTAGAACTAAACAAACCACTATCAAGGCAAAAAACACCTACTACTGCGAACAGCCGAATGAAGCCCACTAAGCTCCTGATGAGGGTGCCACGAGGTTTCTAGTGATGATGTCTGCCATGTTGTTGGCCCAGTCTCTCTCGATGCGGCTCCCGCGACGGTCGTAGCAAATTGCAAGTTTACGGTACAGATCTGCAACATCTGCGGCGAAACCATCAACTCCCTTTAGTTGCTCAATTAGTTCTTTCACCAATCTCTCGGCTGCTATCCAATGTTTTTCAGCTCCTTTTATAGTTACGTCAATGATCATTACCTTGTCATCAACCCAAAGTCTCTGCTCAGACTTTGTTGCAGATGTGGGAAACTTATCCATAGTGAAGAGTATTGATGGTGATGGTAGATGGTGAGGGTGATGGTGATGGCCAAGAAAGTACGGGCCATCGCGAGGTTTAAATATATTCTCATCTTGATTTGGGACTTGATGCTCTTTGCGCGATGATGTGCAGCATCTCTTTGTGTCGGACGCCTGTCAATGCATCACCCCAAAGGGACAGAGTGAAAGCATAACATGAAAGCATAGCATGGCAAATTGTGCCTCGTCTATGTATCACTCGCGAACAATCGAGTCGCAGTTGCGGACTGTTCTGAAAGTGCAAAGGCCGGCGGTACAAAGGTCTGTGCGGTCACTTCCCTTCAAAACTCCCCCAGCGTTTCTGTAACCCGGCATTTATCGTTCCCAAAGGGTAAAGACTTGCTGACGTGAAACGGCAGAGAACGCCAAGAAACTCAGCAACGGCTCTTTACACTCCTTCAAGCCGAGCTTTCATTTGAGTCACTGCACTTTCAAGTTTTAAGCGCTCAACAAAGCCGACTCGACAAAGCCTATTTGAGAGCATCGAGGCTCGTGAACGGCATGTCAAAGGCGCCTGCCCGGGATGCGGAGATGCATGCAGCACATTGTATTTGGTGGTAGCTCGAATCATTGAAAATGAATAGAGTGCAATCGAAATCAATACAGTATTCAAAGACGTAACAGCCCGTAATAGTATAACTCATCGCATACGTTGATCCTGATCAGCTTTTTTTGCACTGCCAATGCACACTCTCGCTAAGACAGCAGGATCTGTCAAGGACGGGACACAGTTTGAAGCATAACCATACATTAAAAGAATTCGGACTTCCAAGCTTTAGCTATCCCTGTCTCTTAGGACTGCACCTAGCTGATACCGCGTGCTGAACTTTTCGAACTGCCATTGTCCCAAACGGCCTGGTGAATGCAAGAGAGCCAACAAACAATACTTGCAAAGACTCAGTTTCTCTTCAGCATCCTTGTAATCAATCCGACGGTGCGGTCTGTTCATTTGTTCATTGTTTTAATCCCCAATAGCTGTCAATGGCGGATCTTTTCGTGTGAAATCTCATCCCAGACTTTCCGCCCTCATGGCGACTGCTTCAATTATACGGGCTGACTTTAGCCAAAATCTGATTCCTCGAGTCTCTCTTCCAGAGCCATTTTAAAATCACGGAGCCCTTCTCGGGCGCGGCATTTTCTTGAGAGGGGGCATCCTCTCAAGCGAGCCTCCAGATATACAACCATGTTCACACAAATTGAAGTTATGATTGCACTGGTTGCACACTTTGGTATAGATTGATTTTATGTTATGAAGCTAATTGCTATAGAAATCAAACACTGTTGCTAGGAGAATAAATTGTTGACTTACCACATGTCTTCGATGTCATGAACTGCGAATAATCATCTCCATGGGCCAGATACTTGGCTACTTGGCTATAGAGTCCGCGGCGTAGCCTTTTACCGTTCGCGCAATTCGCACGCAATTCGCGTCGCGGTTGAAATATTGGCCTGTAATGGTAAGCCAAGAGCCAACTCGCACTCGGCTCTCTTTTTCCAAAGACTGCTCGGGGTCTTGATAAGCCCAGGGTAGGATTGCTCCTCATTGATGAGGGCCACGATCAAGTCAAGAGCCGCTTCGAATTGAGGTGGCGAATTCGTCATCTTCGCAACAACGTCATTCCATCTCCTTGCGAAACGCAAGAGCCTGCTGTAGGAATCCATATCGCTTTTTGCAGTATTGGAATGTTGAGATTGAAGATCGAGGCTAAAGCGCAATTTCGACATGTCGCTTGCCATCTGGGCCGTTTCCTCCTCGCCAATCTCTTTGTGCTGATGCGCTAGTGAAGCATAGATACAACCCTCTAGGTAACGATCCTCTTCGTTGCACTGAGCTTGGACAATCGCTGCCCATACTTCGAGGTGTAATGCTCTCTTCGCCTCCTCGGTGAGCGGTTCACCCATTAGCGCCCCTTGCAGGCGGTCCACCACCAGCGAAATGAGACTCGCGCCACGGTCTGGGCGCTCCGCATCTTCTTGGTCAATATGCTGTTCAGACATTTCGGAAAGGTTATTAGACTTGATGTAGTTTTGGGGGTTTGTGGTGATAGATTGAGAGAAGTGAGTTTCTTGTCAAAATTGCGGAATGGCCAGGTTTATGTATCTTCTGTCCAAACTCACGCAGCTACTCCGTGCAGTGCGCCACAATTAACACGTGTGTCCTTGTGAAAGAGAGACAAGGCTTTCATGATCGGTAGATAAGGTTAAAAAAGGTAGCAGGTGTGTGCCACATTAAGAGTGTCGATGTAACATGTTGTAAGACGCCTCAACAAAGAGCGACAAGGGGACTTCGCCGTCAACAAACAACTAATCAGAATTTTTGTGTGAAAAGAATCGAGCCTGATCTTTATCACAGGGGTGTCGCAGTACCTGGCAGTTGCAGCATCAGGAAAGGGCAGTCATTTTCTTGACTGTCGCCAATCAAAGCAAAGCACTTAACCTGCTCTGATCCGCAGTAAAGCATTATATCCCACCAAATGTGTTTATAAAGTAGAGGCGAAAAACAAGACAAAGACACGCAAGCCCAGCATTGTATAAGACTATTATCAGCAATACTGATGTAATTTGTGATGATGATAAAAAAATAGCTAATATCTAGGCGCCGAGACCAGGAAATAAGAGTGTCACCAGCATACCACAGGGGATGGGCACAAGTCACGGAGCCGCGCACGTGGCAAAGAGATACTTAGATCTACAGCTAGAGCTGCATCTGCATCTCTCCCTTCCAGGTATTCTTCTTGCAGTGCGCTTTATGCCCCAAGACGCAGACATAGCACCGAAAGTGGACGACAAAGAAACGAGATCCGCAACAAACTATCGCGCATCAAAGACTGCAGCATCCAGTGCTTCCGAGATCGCGCTCAAAGGAACAAAAGTCGGGCTAACAAGATTGACTGGCCACCTAGTCCACGACTATTTAAAGTTGCGTTCGCAACGTGAAGTATGAAGTCGATTCCAAGCACCCTATTCCAAGTACTCACCAGTGCTCTACATCCTAATCAACTAGTGAACAGTTTCAGCAACAACCCGCAAAAATGATGCTCAACGAATGGGCTTGGGACAAGGTCTATGACATTGCCCAAGCCTTTGCGAGTGGACAGGCAGAGAAGGCGCATGAACTCATCGAAGAAGTACTCGCCGAAATCGGCACAGATGGAGCTCGTATCTTCTACGCAGCGTTTGCGATGAGTGCGGAGAATACGGAGAGTATCCGCGCGTTCGAGGACTACATGGACTCCCAGAACATTGATTTTAGACCCAGAAGCGATAGACCCAGAAGCGATGAAGGCCCGGAGAACGACGCTTCCGATAGCCGGGAGAGCGACGATAGTAGGGGGACATCCAGCGACATTGATGAGGATCCGACAAGTGCCGATTCGGGGGTCGAGCTTTGATAATTTTCCAGTCGGGGAGAGCAGATTGGTAGTGCATATACATGCTGTTCTAGCAGTTTAGGTACTTCTGAAGTTTTTGGACTGCGCGTGAGGGCGGCTTGTGTAATACCTGGCTTTCTAGGGTTAATGAGCGTAGTCGATTATGATATTATATTGAAAAGAACATGTGCACTAATGAGTGTCCGTCTCATAAGCCTTGGCCTTGTGATCACAGCTTTTAGAGAGGGCGTCGAAGGTGAGACGTCCTAATTTAGTCATCTGTCGGCATTTGGTAGAGCATTTAGATGTCCTCGATGGAGGTATAGTCGGCGAGCTGGAGGTTTCCTGGTGAATGGGTAAATTCAGGTGGAACCTTGCCTCAAAATTCGTGCGTAAACATTCGTATATGTGGAACAAAAAGGCTGATTGGCTGTGCTGTGAATGTCCGTCGCCGCGCCACAATGATGGGGGAAAACTGTCGCCAAGGGCAATGTTGTGAACTGCGCAAGATTTGGCGATCGGATGGGTGCATGAGTACAACCCACCTTGCGCAACCCCAAGAGATAAATCACAGTCTACATGCAAATGCGTCGTAGACGCCCACCTAGGCAACACAAAAAAAAACGCCGTGTGGAAACGGACGCCACTTTGTGTCGTGACGATATGTACCGACGGGTCAGCCATATAAACAATCAACATGCCGTCGCATAATTGACAAGTTTTCAGAGTTTCACCTCACCAAGATCCATCATGACTGAATCTGAGAAGACGCCAAAAAGTCCTGGATCCGAAAAAAAGCACCAAATGAGCATCGAACCTGACCAGCAGCAGCAAGCCTTCCAGAGTCGTACGCCGGACTTGGAAACGACGGCATGGATAACAGAGCAGCTGGCAAAGGTCGGAGTGGCATCGGCGGGAGGCAATTTCCAGGAAGCACTCGAACTTTTGGACGCAGGCTTGGTCAAGCTACAAGGTCGCTCCGATGTCCGCCTGTGGGAGTCGATGCTTCTCAGTAAGAAGCACTTGCTTCTCAACCAGCTGGGCTGGCCAGAGGAGGCGCACCTCGCAAAGGAAAAGCGCGACCGACTTCGCGAGACTTTTGAAGAGTGGTCAAAGACATGAGTGTGGACGGACATTGCATCACCCTGCCAATCGCGGCCGTCGCGGAGCCAGGTGAGCTCCTCGGGAGTTGGTTCAGAGCTCACTGCCTCCTGTTACCTGTTAATCTATATGAAGTTTATTTTGCTAACTGAGTACAGCAGTAGGTTGATTGGTCTCTGCTCGATCAAGTGCTTCTGTACGTGGCGTGAGCACTGTCGTGACTCGGCATAGGCTCTCGAAACCTATACCTGTAGAACTACACGCTAAAGGCTTTGGTGTCCTACTCCTAGATTTTTTTTCAAACGTTTGTTTTCTTATCCCTACTTACAATGTGCGACGCCAGTATGTAGTACCTGGTCCTCTAGCGAGCGGTTGATCCATTTTCTTGGCATTTTCGCGTTGTGTGCTACTGCAGATTCCAACAGAGGCATAGGCATGGGGGTGCAGCAATTGCAGCCTCGCCGCCGACTACGATTGAGGACTCTGGCCAAGGAAGCCGAACAATCACATATACGACTTTGTAAAGGGTACGCGTCAAAAGAAAGATTGATCAGTGTAGGGACTTTTAATTACGCCTCGCATTTGAGTCGTTGCACTCTGTGAACAGCTACTTCGCGTTAGCGTGACTGAAAATGTGTCTGCCGCACTGCCAACACATCATTGATCAATCTCAACCGACAAAGGGCCGTGCAAAACTTCTTTACAACTTTTTGGCCTTGGCTCCTTTCCTGATGGAAAGAATACTCTTTAATGCTCTTTCTTTGGCCAGTATAGTAGCTCTCCCATGTCGGCACGAGTTGAATAAAGGCTCTAGGCGAGCGACAAGAAAGCATTTCTTTTCGGCTCTGTCAAAGCGGCCTATGACAAGGGTTTCTACGTAGAGGAGCAAAGCTCGAAATGAAAAGTGTCGACTATTTAAAGGCACTCATTCCTCGGCCTAAACCGAAGAAGAAGACAAAATGTAATTATCCTCAGTCGTTAGCCATCAACCATGGACGTGATAGTCACCGTGCCGAAGAAGGCGAAAGCCGAGATCCACCGCGTTCTTGAAACGCACATGAAGATAGTTCGTCAGTTGCTCAGAAACTCCAAGCTGCACCCGGACAGGCGCGACGAGGAAGTGCTCATCAAGCCCGGCGGCCGCGACCCTACAGGCAAGAATCTGGCGCATCAGGCCTTGACAAAGACCGTCGAGGCGTTGGTCTATATAAAAAGACTTCAGTACCTCTGGATGCGCGAGGCCGAGTTCCGCCGCGTGCTGGCGGAGATTCACGACACCCTCAAGGCCTGCGGAGAGGCGGACCGCAATCGTCAGACGGCCGAGGCGGTGGAGAAGAAGCTGCAGATGCTCCTCGAGGCGGAAGACGACGAAACCGTGGGGCAGCTGGCGTATTGGTACATGTCGGTCGGTAAGCCGCTGCAGCTGAAGTAAGTACTTTGATCGAATAGCGTCACTAACGACAGTTGTGCTTTGGTTTCTGCTGCACGGCATCATTTGACGCTGGCGAGGGTGTTGGCCATGCTGGATTGGCAGCCCTCTCACCTCGCGCATTACGGCATGCTTTCATCTGTTGATAACATTCAGGTAAGCTATGGTTTTTAGTGCATTTAATCTTGATTAGTACTACTGGAGTTTCGTTTCAAGACCTGAACATCTTCTTTCGCGAATGCAGACCCCAATCCAATCATTTAGACATTCGATACTTGGTTTACATATGTGATGCGCACAAGCCAGAGGATAGGCCTGGACTTAACTAGCTGTAGATGCTGTGATTCATCATGCATTGTAAATCTGTTCCACTCGTGAACTTCCGCAACTTCCTGGGCTGGCGCTGTGGATGTGGTTGTGCTTGCCGCTGTGGGAGTGGGCTGTGCTGCGCTGAGCATCGAGCTGTTCCTTCGAGGGTTCCACTGCAGTACACGGGACGCAAGTTTTGTCTTGGTTGGAGTTTTCCGGCTGTGATGCGTTACTTTCGGCGGTTGCTTTGGCTTTTGAGGTGTTGCGTGTATACCTTTGTATTGGCACTCAGTGAATCACTGATCAGGGTTCATACCGCGTATATAAGGCATAGGCATCAACAAGAAATGCGTTCTGATATGCTCTTCTTACTTTCAAACTGCCCTCGCAAACACTACTTTACAAGCGAAACAACAGTCCTGAAAGCAACGGCTCGCCTTCAACGTCTATCTCCAAACACAAGAAAACAACCCGCAAGTAACCGCGACCCAAGAATCATGCCTGCCAAGGAGCTCACCAACATGGAGAAAATCGACCGCGCCATAGCTCGTTCTAAGGAATATATACATATACTATATATTTCGCTCGACAGAAACAAGGCGCTCTGTTCTGCCGACGACTACTGCAACCTTGCACTGGCCATTGTTGAAAAGGAAATGGAGGTACTGCTGTCGAAAAAGGCCGAAATTGAGAGCCTCAAGTCCGAGATTATCTTGCAACGTGACAATACCGAGGAGTAGATACGAATGGACAATACATTGCGGCAGTGGAGGTTTGGAAATCGGGAAAGGAGCGAAAGCCTCACGTCAAACGACCCTCAAGAAATGCCCGTACAAGGGGCAAAGGTTGCATAATACCTTTGAGAAGTTTCTTTGAGAATTCCCATAGCTCAATCTTGCAATGAAATTTGTCATTTTAACCTTTTAGCCCTCTTGGGCTTCATTCTTTTGTCCCTCAATGTTGTGACTATTCCACAAAGGACTGAACATGCAACTACAACTCGGCCTTGTTAATTAGACCCAAAGGATCCCCCAGTCACCTTTTTAACGAAACTACAGAGTCTGCTTTAAAAACAAAGTGTAAATGTATTTAAGCTTGTCCGTCACCACAAGAAACTTTTCGTGCATACCCAAGAACACCAGTCCTCACCAACCGACACCAACCGACACAAGATGATGGCCATGTTTGGCAGACGGCCCCATGAAATCGGGCACGTCTTTGCAACGTACCCAAAATTCCACGAGAAAGACGAATGGTGCGTTGACGAGGAGGAAGAGGACATTCCGGAGAGAGATGCCGTAGTAGAAAGGCGCTCCACGAGCCCTAGAGGCAGGGCAAAGGCCATTGAGGAGATTTACGCATTGGACGCTGAAGTCATGAGGTTGATTGGCATTGCGATAGCAGCGACTGACGACAAGGATGCCTCGATCAAGCAGGCTCTGCAAGGGTGCGACAAAGCACTGGCGCGCGTTGAGCAGTCGAGCAGTGTGCTGTGGCCGAGAGAGGCCCGGTTCCGGCGGCACATGGCCCAGCTTCTAGACATGCAAGACTATAGAGGGCGTGCCAAGAAGCAGCGTAGGATCGCCAAGGATATTGAAAAGAGGACAAAGCAGCGTGGAATCTTGCTGATTCACTCGTGGAAAGTACCCGCACGTTGATGGGCGTAGGTCGATGTCTTGGCTTGGCTGTTGTTTCTTCACTCTTGACCTTTGATTTGGCTTGGAAGTCTTTTTACTACTAGCGATACAACTAGGCAGGCGTTTAACAGGGTTTGGTGCTTAACAAGGTGTTGCTATCGTGCATGTGCTGAAAATAAATCGGCCATGCAAGCTTGGCGCTCGGCAGCAGCCGGTCACAAGTGGAGTGGCTGCTGTCATACGGACAAGCACGATCGCATTCAGAGCGATGTGCCTTTTTTTTTTGCTTTCATTCTCTGCACCTTGGCTTATTTTGAGAGACTCCTTCTTGTGCCTTCGAAACCGACCCAGTAGGATGGGCAACGCGTGCCTTTGTGGCTAGCATTACACTCTGGGCGATCGACAAGTGACACAAGCGGGACGTGACCGAAGTAGAGCTCAGGCCGCACTGTGCAGACGCGCAGTTGCGCACAGCATCATGCAGTGAGGAGTCTATGACGAACAATGAGGGACGAATATGAGACAGCTGGACGGCGACTTCACCGCGGTGGCGAATCTTTGGTTTTTGGCTTGGACGCGGATGACAGATGAAATGAAACGAAGGGAGAAATTATCCAAAGTGTCAGGCTTGCAAAGTGCAACGTCTTTCTGGCCAGTCCAAACTTGATAAAACGCCGAATAAATATGGGTAAATGGTGAACGAGTTCGATGTTTCAATGCTTGGGCGTGCTGGGTGGGCGGCGGAAGATTGCCCAGCTGACCACTGGCACGACGAGTCGCATGCGACACAGGTTCGGATGAAGAACAAACGGTGTTCAAAGGCCGGAGAGTGGTGGTTGATGTGGGATGAGACGGGATGACCATGCGCATGAATGATGGTGTTCTGTCAGAAAACATGTGCGGGGCGGGGCCGGACTGGATCCCAGTGTCGGCCAACAGTGGTGTAGTTGGCCGCATAGCGCCTCGATTCAGTTCCTTTATTCTGGTCTAGTCGTCCAATCCGAACCGGTTGGGTCTCTCTAGTCTACTCTCATCGTTGTGATGCACACATTCACCTGATTACGATGACTGCTGGCAGTTGGCCTGGACACCGCTGGGCAAGGTCTCTCACCAGACTTTACCGAGGAGCGAGGCGCGATTTATAGGCACCTGGGCGGGACCATGCGAGATTTGCAGGCTGCAGGACCCTCTGAGGGCCACTTTACAGATTGCTACCTACGGTGGTGCGGCGGGGCGCGGGAGCTGAGAGCTGCAACCGACCAGTTACCTCAGGTGCAGTTAGGCGTTACCGTCTCACGGCAGTATCATTGCTAGCCACGGAGCGCATAGCTTTTGTAGCCAGAACTTTGAGAGTGATTTGCCAAAAGAGATATTTTATCACTTCAGCTACAACTAACAGTTAGCATGAAAGAAAAAAAGGGATGGGGGGGGGGAAACGGAAAGGAAGACATCCAGCAGCCCGCAACGACCTCAGCGAGCCACTCCGTGGTGCCTCCAAGCCCTGAAGGCCCTCACGCCCTCCAGCGCTGCTCCAGCAGTCCGTCTTTGGTGGGGTGCTGTCTGTGGCCGGTAGAATCCGGCAATCGGACCAATCCAGTCCCTGAACAAGTTAGCAAAGCTAGCTTAGGTGGCGCTGGAGCGGACCATGACGACTCTAGTCTTTTCTTGGTGTAAGTTGGCCGCTAGCGATATTTTGGCCGCTAGATTACTTGCTTGTTCCTTGCTTGCCTTGGCGTTGGTGGTGGCTGACCATCGAACACTGTAGAGCCTCACTCGTTGCCAGTACGCTTCCGGCCCAGTTCTTTTTTTTTCCCTCTCAAAGCTCTCGACCTGGCCGGCCCGCCTGCCCCGACCTACACACACGAGCCCTCCTCGCCTTTGGTGGTTTGATTGTTAGGGAAGAAATCGGTCATCTTATTTTCTTTTCATTTCATTCTGTCATCCCATCATTCTCCCGTCAGTCTCCTTGCGTCGTTGCGTGCCGGCTCCCCGTCCACCTGCGTTCTTGAGAGGCACGTCATCTTGGAGGCGTCCTTGGTCATCCCTGTCAGCGTAGCAGCAGCACCACCGCCAACGAAATTCCCAACCCCGGGCACCGCGACGACCTTTTGTCCTCGCACACCACAGCGTTGCTTCATCGAGCCGCTGCGAGCCATCGCCATCGCCTTCTCTGCCCTCCGCATCCTTCGATTCCCAGCAATACTCTGGTAGCTCAGCATCTCGAAAATGCGCAGCACTCATTCGGCTGGTGGTCTGGCCAGCCTCCGCCCTGCCGTCCTCGGCATGGCGCGGGTCGTTGGTCTGGGCCTCTCGTCGGTCGCAGCGGCGCCTCTGCACTCGTCACGCGCCCACGATCGCCACGATGATGGGCCTGACACGCCTCTCTGGGTGCTTTGTGTCGCCTCAATGGCCTTGGTCCTTCTCGGCGGTGCCTTTGCTGGTCTAACCATTGCGTGAGCTGACATGCTGAATCCCGTGTTGCTGCTGCCCCTGCGGCCAGCTAACTCTCTCGACAGGTTAATGGGCCAGGATAGCATCTATCTCCAGGTAGTCTCGGGCGATCCCGAAGAGCCGCAGCATAAGAATGCTAGACGCGTCCTCGATCTCCTCAACAAGGGCAAGCACTGGGTCCTCGTCACGCTGCTCCTCGCCAACGTCATCGTCAACGAGTCGCTTCCTGTCGTCCTCGACCGCACCCTCGGTGGTGGCGTCGCTGCCGTTGTCGGAAGTACTGTTCTCATCGGTACGTCCCTCTCACATGCCATCGCAGAAACTTGTTAACCTCGCCCAGTCATCTTTGGCGAGATTGTTCCTCAATCTATCTGCGTCCGATACGGCCTGCCCATCGGTGGCTACATGTCGAAGCCCGTCATTGCCCTCATGTACTTTCTCAGTCCCATCGCCTGGCCGACCGCCAAATTGCTCGACTGGATCCTCGGCGAGGACCACGGCACCGTCTACAAGAAGAGCGGTCTCAAGACCCTCGTCACGCTACACAAGTCGCTCGGTGACCTCTCGGAGCGTCTCAACCAGGACGAGGTCACCATCATCACCGCCGTCCTCGACCTCAAGGACAAGCCCGTATCCGAGGTCATGACCCCCATGGAGGACGTCTACACCCTGTCCGAGGACCACATTCTTGACGAAAAGACGATGGACAACATTTTATCCTCTGGCTATTCACGCATCCCGATTTACCGCTCTGGCCAGCCGACCGACTTTGTTGGCATGCTTCTCGTCAAGACTCTCATCACATACGATCCCGAAGACAAAATACCTGTTCGCGAGGTGCCTCTGGGCGCCATTGTCGAAACCCGTCCGGAGACCAGCTGTCTCGACATTATCAATTTCTTCCAAGAAGGCAAATCACATCTTGTTCTCGTTTCGGAAGATCCTGGCTCTGACCACGGCGCCATTGGTGTTGTCACGCTCGAGGATGTCATCGAAGAGTTGATTGGAGAGTAAGGCAGCCCTTTATACCCCATTTCATATTCTGCTGTATACTAACAATCGCAGGGAAATCGTCGACGAGTCTGATGTATATATTGACGTTCACAAGGCAATCCGACGCCTGACGCCTGCCCCTCGCGCCCGCTGTGGCCACGTCGATGTCGCCGCCGCCGCCGGCCACGCCGGTACCGCCATTGCTGCCAAGAAGACCTCTGACAACACGACCCTAGTCGGACACGACGAGGCGGGCGACGGCTCCACGCTCAAGGTCGGCTCGCTCGGCGCTCTCAGCGACGGCGGCGACGGACGCTACAGCCCCAAAGTAGCCGTGCTGATGAAGCGCCGCGGTTCCGTTGGCCCAGATGGCCGGGTGGAAGCGCCCATTTCCGTCAAGACATCCCTCAAGGAAATGAAGTCATCGCAGCTGCGCCTCGGCCCCGCCAACCGCGCCGCCCACCCCCGTAGCAACACCCGCAACGTCTTCAAGATCAAGCAGGGGCTCACCCCGCATCAGCGAGTCACCACGCTCAAGGTCGACGCCGGCGCTGTCAACGGCGACCGCACCCCTTCGGTCCAGAGCATTGCGGAGGCGCTACACACGGAACCGGAGCACTTTGAGTCGCTGCCTGCTGCGGCAATTCCAGACCCTCAGGAGCAGCAGGAGCAGCAGCAGCAGCAGCCTGACGACGAGACGACGCCGTTGTTGAATTCGGATGCTAATGGCGCGGAGACGATAAAACCGTACGGGGCCAATGGCAACTCGAAAAGCAAAAAGAACAAGAAGGGCAAGAAGAAGTAGAGACGAATCTCCTTCTTAGGCACTTGAACAGGATGTGACTTTTCTTCAATCTTTTTCTGGTATGATGTTTTCGGTTCCCTTTCTTCGAGTTCCAACCTGCGCTCGTCGTGTAAGTCGTGCAGCTGGCGTCGCACGGCGAGTGGGCCATTCACAAAGGTCGAATGGACTTTTTTCTCTTTTCATCTTGTGCTCGAAAGCTGGTTTATTGCAGATGGCGTTTTATTTTTATCCTCGGTATCTATATATCCTCTTATCGAGATTCTTTCAATGCCTCATCTATAATGTCTTTCTTGCAGCAAAACTCCGTCATGTTGTAATGTTTATGCATGTTTTCTCAGTCGTACCAAATCGCATTCATGCCAAACCCAGGCTCCGGTACGCGCACCCGCGCGACCCTCGCCAGGAACTCGTCCTGCCAACGGTAAATCTCGAGCCAGCCCTGCTCGTCGTCGGTGATTGCGAGCCACTCGTCGGTCCAGTCGGACGGCGCGACGGCGTTGCTGTGCCCGCCGCTCGTCGGCGTCGGGTTGAGCAGAATCTGGTGCTCGATGCGGCCGTCGTCCTCTGCGAGCCTTAACGCCGCCACGTAGCCCGTCAGGTCGTGGCTGTTGGCGCGGGCGCTCGCAAACAGGTACCGGCCCGAGTGCGACACGGCGCAGACGTCGGCGCGGTACATGGTCCACCGGTCGGGGATGCCGGGCGGGATGAGCGGAAAGTGCCTGCCCGTGTACCGCGGCATGTGCGTCTCGCGGTCGACGGCGTACTCGCAGACGCGGTTGCCCCGTTCCATGAGCGCGTAGAGGTGCGCGCCCGACGGGTGCGCGGCGACCCAGCGCGGGTGGTCCCGGGGGTCGGGCGCGTCGACGCTGCCGACGAGCTCGAGGCGCGGCGAGGACGGGTCCGGCCGGCGGTGCACCCAGAGCTTGTTGGCGGAGAGGTCGGCCGAGTAGAGGTGGCGCCCGCCGTCGTCGGGGGAAAAGACCATGCCGTGGATGCCGCTGCCGGGCTGGTACGGGTAGGCCTGGAGGTGGGCGGCGAGGGCGCCGGACGAGGGGTCGGCGGAGAAGACGCTGCCGTGGCCGGCGTGCTGGTAAAAGGGGTTGCAGTAGACGCCATAGGGCGGCTGGCGGGCGGCGAGGAGGAAGATGGCGCGCGTGTTGGCCGAGGGCGATGAGGCGGCGGCTGGGGGACGGGGGACGAAGCGCTTTTTGTAAGTAAATGGGCTGGCAAGGACGGATTTCCGAGAGGAGAGAATGTACATACGGTCGTGGAGCAAAGGGTGGGAGACTTGGTGTTTGATGCTTGTTGGAGACTCGACGGCAAAGGACGACCACTTCTTCATGGCAGCGCCGTAGATGGCGGTCTTGTTGTGCTGCGGGGGGGGGAAGAGGGCCATGTTAGTGATGGGAGTTGGGGAATTGGAGAGGGTTGGGGGGCGGCGTCGCAAACGTTGAAAGTCATCCATGATATGGGCTCGTCGTGGGGAATCTCTGTGCGCTTCACGAGCTCGAGGGTCAGGGCCTCGTCGTCAAAGGCAAATGTGAAGATGGCCCCTGGAGGCGTCCAGGTGCCGACCATGAGGTGGTGAACCGGCATGGTGGTCGAGGGTGATGATGATGATGTCGTTGGCTTAGTTGGGGGGGTGGATGAAGTGGCTCGGAGCCGGTCCCTCTGTTGTCGCGTCAAAAGTTGAAAAGTAGAGATGCAACGACGGTTGAAGCTATATTACATGGTCCAATTGGTGTATTTGATTGTTTTAGGGAGAGAAAAAGTTTACTTTTCCCGCGCGCCGGCTTCGCATCGGACATCTGACCCCTCCATGCCGGCCGCAGGTGCCTTTAACAGTGGGGTGGGCCGTGTGAGCTCTTTGGCGGGGTGGCGGCGTCTCGGGAGATGCCACGGTAATTGTCCAGCTACATGAGCCAGGTTGATGCGTTTCTAGTTCATGTGTGCAAACAACCGTATCCTTTTCCCGACCCTCCACGTTATCTTTTATCCCGCGTCCACATTTTGATTCTTCTGATCCCCGACCCTCTACCGCGCGTGCTCCTGGATCCCTCGCGACCTGGCCGTGTCTCCGGCAGACACAGCCGGGTGCTGGTGCTGTTTTAGTACACACGATGCCACAGAAAAATTGTCATTTTGTCGCGCCTGATTTCAATGGTAGAAACATCTGTACACGGTTCAATTCCTTGGCAAAAAGCTACGTATGTTTCTCTTCATGGCATTGTCGTCGAATGCCCTCATCTGCATACATGAATACAGCATACGTCTTTAATGTGACAGCATAGTCTCAAAGACAAACGCTCAGCAAATAGCGCGGCGAGCTTGGCGCCAAAGAGAATTGCTGCTAAGTGCCTCTACTGTTACTATCTAACGGCTCGCTCATCGCCCACCAACGCGCCGAGCTACACATTACTGCGCCTCGTGGACAGATACACCGATGCAGCCGACTCGTATCCCTAATAGTGGCATATTTTGTTGTCGGAAGAGACAGCAGTGCGACGGCGGGAGCATGCGGAGCACGGCGACTTACACGGACCAACAGGTCGCACCATGCGAGCACGAGGGCCGTACAGCACAGCTGCTGCCCCAAAGACATACTCAGCTGGGGCCTGACATTGTCTTTGCCGTCAGGGGCCTGCCTGTCGGTCTCGAACCTCTGGTGGGCGACGACAAGGCTGCGCATTGCATCGAGCACAATCTTGCGCGTCTCCCCAAGGCGGCAAGGGCGCACCAAGATCAGATGAGTGTCTGTCGCAGATGAGACTTCATTTCCGCGAAACAAAGATCTCAAAGTCTGCAAGGTGTTGAAGCCTTTTGTGGGTCAAAATCGCAGATTCGCAGATCCGCAGTCCGTACATCTACATACTTGTGATACACCGGCACGGCTTCGCAAGGGAGGCCGACACAATCTGCCGTAAAGCTCAGCATCCAATGTCGCGACAGCTGGCTGACGGGTCATGGATAAAAACACTGGGAAAGCATGCCGGGGATCAAGTCGCCGACTTGACGCGCATTTCGTGTAACCATAAGAATGGTGGGAAGGAATTATACTTTAAACCATCATTAATAAAGCTCAACGGCTTGCAAGCTTGCAAGTTGACTAGTACGACACGGCCGCTGTGTAGGCTCGGCGCGAGCCACCCTAACTAGCTACCAACAACGAACTAGAAAGTCATCTGCATCAACAGCAAAAGACAAATCTAGCAGGACTACGCCGAAACCCTCGGTCAGTCTCAAATTAATTACCAGCCATCCTGACAGAGGCTTTGTTATATTCTGGGGTTGGGCTGCTCCGCTCTCCCTTGCATGCACGTCACTGACCTGCTCAGCTAGCCTGTGGCCGTTGCGGATACCTCGAAAAAGGTAGAGGTTGTCACGGCAACGCCCCTCCATAAACAACACTCGCATCTCAACGCATTGTCTGATGCGCATCCGCTGCCCGATGGCTGTGCTCCTCTCAGCGGTCAAGGAAAACCGGCTTTCATTTGCTCTTTCTTCTCTCTTCTCTCTTCTTTTTATCTTGATTTTTTTTCTTATGTATCCTTCTTCCCACTCTGAGTGGTCTTTTACTCTATTTCATTCTCATGGGCATCCCGTCTTAAGCACAGCTCCATAAGTTTGCTTGCGAGAGCTACGGACAGTCATCATATATGCCTACCTCGCTGTTCATCCTCACGCCATCCATACAATCAGCCGTTGAGGCATCGTTGTAGTCGAGTCTTGCTGCTCGCGGCTCCACATCGGCATTGCTCATTTCTCGACGGTGCACGACGTTTACTTCTGCAGCGCCCTCCAAGACCGGCAAACACGGATAGCTACAGAACAGCTCATACGAAGACGTCCGACTGCGAGTTCAAGACTTGATCCACACCACAAGATGGCTATTGGAAACTTGGGCAAGGCTGCCCCTGTGGCTCTCGGCGAAATCCAGCGCAACCAGCAAGACCGCTCACCAATAAAGCCCAAGGACGACGGGCACGGCCGTTCCAAGTCCCCGACCAAGTCCCCGACCAAATCGGCCTTTCCCAGCCTCAAGTCCATAGGCAACAGATGGGGCTCCGATCGAACTGCCGCCTCGCGCGAGCCATCTCCGACAAAGCCACCAAAGTCGAAAAAGTCCTCCTCAAACCTCGCCGGTCTCCTCTCGCGGCCCAAATCTTTCATCAACTTGCGCGGGGCTAGCAACGAAAACAATCGACCACCTTTGACGGGCGACAAGGAGAATCAGAGCCCGGAAGAGCCTCCGACGGAGCACGCACCCATCTATGCACAGTTCAAATCAACGAGTGATGACAAGCCAAAAAAGGAGAGACCGCAATCGTGCCATCCGTCAATGCAGGCGCCCAGCTTGCAGTCACCCAGCAAAGAAGCTCTCGGGGCCTTTCAAGAAGATGCTCGCGATAGACCAGTCAGCACTGCTGGCTTCAGAGGTCACACGCGTGGTCGATCCGTCGCCACGGCTGAGCCGGCCATGGAGCCCAGCGACATTGCAAAGCACCTCGAGGCGCTGCTTGACCGCCGCAACATCCCCCAGAACCAGCGATATAAGATGCGCAACCTCAGTGATACAATCAAGATGGAGTTTATTCGGCAGGACTGGGCCGAGATGAAGGCCGGCCAGAGCGGCAGCCTGTCCAGCAGCGACGGCAAGGCCGCCGCCACTGCCGCCGTGGAGTCGGAGGGCGAGGACGATGCCAGCAGCAAGCGGGCCCGCGGTAGAAGCCGTGGCCGCAGCTTCACCTTTGCGCGAAGCAAGCGGGATCGGTCCTCTTCCAAGAAGCCCAAGACGGAGGGTACTCTCGGGCGCCATTTCCGCGGCAAATCCACAGAGAGCGTGGGACGGGACCGCCCCGAGTCCTCCGGCGGCAGCGCAGGCTCCAGCGTGCTGTCCAAAATCAAGTTTCAGCAGGGGCCGGGCGACTATGTGGCCTATCTACGCAAGGTCCAGAAGCCGGAGGTGGTGGAGGTGGGCAAGCTGCACAAGCTCCGTCTGCTGCTGCGCAACGAGACTGTGGCCTGGACGGAGGACTTTATCCGCCAGGGTGGCATGGAAGAGATTGCTGGTCTGTTGAACCGCATCATGGAGGTTGAATGGAGGTAAGTCACCACAGCGAACTTGATCTCGATACAAACTTGTCTGACAATTCCTCGCAGGGAGGAGCACGAGGACGCTCTGCTTCACGAAAACTTGCTCTGTCTCAAGGCGCTGTCCACGACGGCGCTCGGCATGGAGTACCTGCATACCGTGCAGGCCGATCTCTTCGCCAAGCTCCTGCACATGATCTTTGATCCCGAGAAGAAGGGCCCCAGCGAGTTCACCACGCGCAACATCATCACGTCTGTGCTGCTCATGTACATCTCGTCGGCCTCGCCCGCCGAGCGCATCATCCGCGCCAAAAATGTCCTCGGCCACCTGCGCGACCCGCAGCCCAAGGAGGAGGACCAGCTGCCCTTTTTGCTCGGCATTCACCAGGAGCGGCCCTACCGCGTGTGGTGCAAGGAAGTCGTCTCGGTGACTAAGGAGGTCTTTTGGATCTTCCTGCACAACATGAACGTCGTCGCCCTAGCCCCGGCGAATCTCGCATCGCCCGACACTGCCGCCGTCGCTGCACAGCCCGCCGGAGACGCCTCCTTGTTTGGCGGCGGCGGCAGCCACGATGCCGCCGCGCCGTACGGCTACATGCATCGGCACTTTGCCGCCGAGCGCCCGCCCGTCGCGGCCGCTCCCTACGTCGGCGGCGTCGAGTGGGACGCCACAAACTACCTCGCCTCGCACGTCGACCTCGTCAACGCCATTGTCGCCTGCACGGCCACGCGCGACGCCCGCAACGCCCTCCGCGCCCAGCTCCGCATCTCGGGCTGGGAGCGCTGCATGGGCGGCAGCCTGCGCCTCTGCAAGGAAAAGTTTTACGGCAGCGTCCACGCCGCGCTGCGGACCTGGGTCGCCGCCGCCGCCGAGGACGGCTGGGACGTCCGCGACGTGGGATTCGGCCCCGTGCCCGCCGCCTCCAC
>JAPFRW010000299.1:0-41615 GCA_030778065.1 Akanthomyces uredinophilus
ATCCTTATATAGTTTCCTCCTACCTTATATCGTGAGGTTATAGTATAGATAGTATAGGCGTTTTTATCCTCAGTATAGTATTTTCTATTATAGTTATATTTAAGAGAAATAATAGTTCCTCTTCGTTCTTTAATTTTCTAGTATTAAAGTTCTTCTTTAGTAAAGGGTCTAGTTCGTAAGTTATAGTTAGGGAATATTTAATATTCGATTTTCTTCTAGAGGTGGCGTCTATAATTATAGTATAGGTAAGAAGCCTAAGAGATTATTATATAGTCTCTATGCGTTATATTAACTTCTAGAGTTTCTTATCTAATTACTAGGTAATTAATTATTCTATTCTTAGTATCTACTAAGACTACTATAAGGATAGTAGGGTCTATAATATCAGTTCCTTAGATAAGGATTATATTAAGTTATTTATTCTTAAAATAAGATCTTCCCTTAATTATATATTCTTTAATTAGCTCTAATAAGGTTATAGGTATACATTTAAACGCATCCTTAACGTCTAGAGTTATAAGTGTGAGGTGGTTTTCCTTATCTAGTACTAGTTAGGTTCTAAAATCCTAGTCTTTATCTAAACTAGTGTTATCTACTAATAGGTTATAATCCCCACTTACTAGGTAGTGATTAGTATTAGAGATATAGTCTTCACTATTTACTATATTAAGGTTTTAAGTAGGCAATTCTTCGTAGTTAGCTACGTAGAGTTTCTATCCTTCTCTAATAGGCTTCTATTACTATTTCTTAGGTGTATAATATTTATTTATAAAGTGCCCTATTTTACTATAGTTATAATAGGTCTTGCCTTTCTCTTTATTTATGGCGTCTAATTCTATTAGGCCTAGGTGAACACTATAGGCTATAGATCTGCCTTAGTGTCTACCTATATTTAGCTAGTATTGGCGTATAGAGGATTTAAAATTATTATATCCTCTATACTTAAGTCGTCTAGTATAAAGTTAATTGTTAATCTTAATAATTCTACTAGCGAATTTATTAAAGGTGTTAGGTTAATCTTCCTTTAAGATTTTATCTTTTATGTCCTCTTATAGCGTATTATATAGTAGTTCTATAGTACTATCTTTATCCTAATTAAGGTAAGATGTAATATATCGAAATTCTTAGATAAGGTACTAAGTAGATCTAGTCTACTTAAGTGCTTTAAGTTTGCGTATAGCGGTTTGAACTTTGTTAGGGTCTCTAAAGGACGTCTAGAGTAATTCTTTAAAGTTTATATAGTAAGTAAAGATTTAAGCGGTTTTATCTTTAGGGGTTTTATTATTAAGGTAGTCCCTAAGAGTTAGCTCCTACTATTCTATTACCTTACTAGTAAGAAGGTTTCTAATATAGAATATCTAAGTGGTAGGGTTAGTAATAGTAGTATTAACTTAAAGGTAGGCCTTAGCCTAGGTAAAGAATATATAAACGTCTCCTTTAGTTCTATTAAATAAGTTAGGTTTAGGAAACTTAGGGAGTATAAGGGTTCTAATATTTCTAGCCTATATACTCTAAATTTAAGTAGTAAGGGTATTAATCTATTATCTTATTTGCGCTATAAGCTAGGTAGGGGTAGTAATTATTCCGCTTATAGTAGATATTATAAAAGTTAGTACTACTTAGTAAGGGTAACTTACTAAATAGGATTAATTAAAATATAATAATAGCTTATTTACTAAGTTATAGTAGGTCTATTTCTTAGAGAGTAAGTTAGGCTATATAGCTACAGGGTAGCACGTTCTTGAGCAGTAGGCGATAAACGGTCGTTAAGAGTAGAACTCTCAATAGTGAAACTATTGCTTAGATTGATCAATAGAGATCTAGACTATTTGGCTATGGGAGTACCTTCTTCTTAAGTACTCGTCTATCTCTCTATTATAGGCTTAGATTACTAGCTCATATAGAGGCTGTGATCCCTTTGTAGCTCACTAGATCATAGTGCGCCTGTGATCCTCGCGTGGTTACGTGATCTAGTCTGCCTAATCGAGTAATCTATATACGCCCACCTAGTCGCTTCCTTAGGCCGCTATCGCGCCCGCCTATTACTTTTCTTCGTTCGTAATAGAATAGTATTCTTTATTGTCATCAGTCGTTAAAGCAAATTAAATCTATAGCTCAGTGGCACTAAGTAACCCCCTAATATCATGAAATGTGCGGGCTTTCCAAAGCCTCGGTCTGTTCTCGGCGGAAGTCCGAGTAGACTAGTTAGCTCAATAATGACTTATCGTTTCCATGAACTGCCGTTAGGCTCCCGTAATTTTAGCTTTTAATTGTCACAACAGTACCTGCGACGGCGAAGTTTCTGAGCAATCAGCTTCTGCTTAACGCTCTGTTATAATCACTCTATTTATGTGGATTGCATTTAGAAGCGTGGAATGTAGTGTCCATCTATATCGTGGTCACGCGTAGGAGAACATCGATGCCGTTTCGCAGCTAATTTGTACTACTGCCGCAGGCTTCACTTGGTATCGCACTATTTTGCAGCTACAAGGCTCAGACTGGTCTTCTTCGAGAACACCACGCCTTTTCGAGGAGGTGATAATTTGGGCTGCCCCGTAGTTGCCTCCGCCTTCCCCTCGGTAAGGTTTCCAGGTCAGAGGCCGCTGTTTGGCTACGCTCGCTTGTATACTCAGAGTGAATAGCACTTGGATTGTGTGCGCAACACCATGCGGGTATCAGTAGCCCGGGAGAAAAGACCTTCAACTGAATTAGGCAACGTCGCGGAGTGCATCAGCAAGAATTACAACCAAAGGAATTGCCCGATACAACTGCACCGAGTTGCCAGACTAAGGTCGAGGAGACACTCAGGTGATCAATTGGGGCCTCTCTTGCATTTCTTGAACCATAGCTTTGCGTTTGCCAGAATGTTCGTATATTTCTCACGAAACGATCAAAAATCATTGTTTGGTAAGACTCGAAGACCCGTTGCTGTTTGTTCAATCCTTAGCATAGCGGTGCTACAACTCCCAAACGTGACAAGCATGACGTGGCCAACATCGAGTAGAGCGGCGCTGTTGCTATCTTAAGGATGTGTGTCTTTATTCTCACCGATCGCATGGACTTCGAGTGTATCAAAGTTGCGTGGATCCGAATGCTGCCGCCAGACAAGGAAATGTATCCCTACCAATTACTTCTTGCTAGCTGACCCTGTTCTCTGTGTGGCTCTGGACAAGCGTATCTAGCACAGCACGCAAGGCTTTCGCCGTTCTCAACTATAAGGAATAAACGCGCCAGACCATTTTTTTTCTTCATTTTTTTTCCGTGTAGAGAAAGTTCTTGCCTGCTATGAGAAGTTATGCTGGGTCTGAAATATATCTTGTTGGGATGGCCGACTTGGCTCGGCAGCTCAGCCGGTTGACATTACCCGCTTTCCCTAGCGTCGATATCTTTTGCCCTGATAAGAAATGATCGCCTGATCACATATATCAATACCAGTGGTCAAACAAAAGGAAGCCCGCACGGTCCCCGTCCGGGGCCAAATTCGGATAGCCATGACACTGTCACCTTTCCTTTCCTTTCGGCCCGTTGCTGGCGGGGTTGCGGCAAATCTCAGCTCAAAGCATCCGTAACCTCTGATAAGGAGGTCCAATTTTTCTCAGAGGTTTTGAGTCTCCACCATACATAGATGTGCTATACTTGAACCCACTGGGCGACCACTGGTGGCGAAATAAGCGGCGCGAGCTACAGCCACTCGTGAGCAGTCGCGCGACAAAGCTTCTCTCTTTTGATTGCGTTTCTCTTTTGTCAGTTTCGTCACTCTTCACCTGGAACCTTCCCGCCGGACGCACTGGTTTCTGTTTAATATATCGAGGTCGGCGATCGATTTCATATGTTTACACCGATGGCGAGGTCGCCCGCGAAACAGTCACGCTTCCTGAAGCTGTTTAACACTGGTTTGACGCTATACTGTAGTTCTATTAGAGGAAAAGGGGTGTCACTGATATATTTCAACAAACACCAGAAACGGCAATTACATGAGCGACTAGAGACTGCCCAATCGGGCCGCGTAGAAGAATAGAAAAAGCTCACCTAAGCTGCGCTTTGGAGCGCCCCCAACACCAGTACCGTCACTTCTGATACAGGGTACATGTTCTAAATACATAGAAGTTTTGTTGGTGACAGATCGCATCTACCAAATCAACCAAGATACTGCCCATACTCTGCCAAAGAGCGCAGGTATTTGCATCCTCGACTTTAATTTCTTCTTCGTGCTCATGTAGATACGCATCGTTTGTTCTCACAGCAGGTCCGGCAGAACTATCCCCTGGCAGTGGCAAACAAATACGGTCCAACACCCCAGCTACTCTGGTTGGTGAGGAGATGTCTACACCCGTCAAAATGGTTTCTGCTCTGGGGAGCTGTCTTTGCCATCCACGCGACATCAGCACCAAATCTATCGATTCACTCCTTTCTTTTGATAATCTAGATGCAGCTCGACTACATATTTGTATCTCCCATCTGCTATATATCATATGAGCTGGCGGCCATCGCTGAATATGTGCGTTTGCTCTGGCAACAGCAATCACGCTGAAACTGACAGACATGATGAGGTTTCATGCTCATTAGATCCACGCTGCTTCAAGATTTGCTGATGTGATGCAGCCATTACACGTAGCGTCGACCGCGGACTGTTAATGGTTAGTCACGTCTGGCGAATACGATGTTCTGAATGACGATTGGACCCTGGCTGTCCACTTCAGCATTGCTGCCATTAAGACTTATGGCGCAGATGACAACATGAGTTTTATTTTTGTTTTGCGTGTGGGCTAACCTCTATGTGCATGCCAAGGTACCACACGGACGGGGTGATTTGCAAAATATGTCGATGATGAATAAATACCAACATTGGGAAGCATTGATATGTTATACGCATCACAGCAGCTTTTGCTGAAAGCTTTGTTCTGCGGCTAATGACCAAGTTCTGTCACAACTTTACTTGCATCTGCCAAGTCGACTTAACACTCGCCGGAGTTGCCGAGACTGCTAGTTAGAGGAGCGGCTAGAGCTATGTCCACCGTCGCATGTCAAATATTTACAAGTCGCTCAAGTATACAAAACAAAGCCAGTGTGGATCCTGTCTCTGACCGCAGACTGCATAAAATGAGGGTCAATAGTGTCTGAGCCACTCGAGAGGCGACGAGCTATGCCGTCAACGCGTCTCTCTGCACAGATGATCGCGTCCTCAGTAGTCCCCTACTACAGCATGAAAAGATTAAATACGGCACGGCAGTGTAGTGATTGTTGACAGTGGGGCTATATGGTATGTTTCACTCTACGGAAGCATAGGACCCTTGCCCGTTCCTGCACTAAACTGTTTTGACTGTATACCTAATTCCTGTTCGTCGAAATGCGTTGCTATCAGTAGCAAAAAACAAGTCTATAGGTACGAATACGAATTACTTACCTTGCAGGTAGATTGTATCAAGTCATCATGTTGCTCATTCTAATACTAGCACACTTTGAGTCGAGAGTGGCACTGCGTACCCCTTCGACAGTGCTAAGGCAGCACCTAGGTCTCTTTACCCACTATTCAGATATACCAGAAGACACCAGCTATCTGGTGTAAATAATCCCTGTTGTGTGGTAGTGTGCTGTATTTATGGAGAGAGCTGGTACTTCGGTTTATGTGTAGATCCCTACGAAGCTTGAGTACCTATTCTGCAAACTCTTCTAATTCGCTATCATCCCTGCAGAGTACCTAGGTGCTGCCTTAGTACTGTCAAAGGGATTCCCCTTCGTTTCGCCTACACACAAGGGAGCAGCCGCTGTCTCAAGATGAAAACCGCTCACTCGTCTAGGGATGCCACACCCGCAGGCTATTTTCTGGGTCCGCTGCTAGCACGAAGCCAAGTTTTTTGTGTTGGTGCGGTCACGTATTTGCCACAATGAATCAGTATCCCGACATAGCATCTTACAGTCTACACACAACAGAAACACGAGCGTCGGAGTATATTTGAGATAGCTAGCCATAGTTGTTCCCGACCCGTATGAAAAGTATCGAACAGGTCAGCGACGCTGGTTCTATATTAGGGCCGCGCGAGATATCTATTTGAGACCTTATGGACATAGTCGATATTAGTGATGCTTAGCCTTACACCACTAGCTTAATAAAATCCGCTTATAAAAAGAAGATTTATGTAGAGATATAATAAGATTCTAATTCTTATAACTTAATCATTTTGGTAAACTAAGTTTTATATTCTTAATATTAAGCTTTTAATATAATTAAAGTTAAGTTATTGATAAAGGCACTTTATATTTATGAAAGAATAGTCTTTAAATACTTAATAATAGTCTTTTAAATAAAAAAGTATACTTAGGCAAAAGATTTACTCTACTATTCTCTATAGGGTATGAACTTCGTAATAGAGGGTCTACACTAAAGTACTTTATAAGGATTTAAGTAAATAGGAGGATCTAAAGACGTATAGTACCTAATCTGTCTAGCGACTAGCACTTAGACTTAAATAGCCTAGATGTAGTGCACTACCGCGCTTTAGGGATTATTTGTAGTCGCTATTCTGTATCTCTTAGTATTCCTGGATAGTCGGTATGATGACCTGGGTGCAGGCGATCCACCAGTAAAGGGATATGGTTTTATAGCTAGGAAGAATAGGAGGTAGCCTATTCCAGGCCTAATAGATGTAGTTAGACATTAGGAATGTTCAGCCTCATTAGTTGCTATCAACACATCTTCCTAGTTGATATAGCTAACTGTTACGCAACGCTGTTAGTTGTCAAAGACAGCACCAACGTGTAAGCTTTCCAGCTGCCACAGCGGAAAAGAGGTTCCTAGCTATCTGCGAAAAGACTTTGCTGAGAAGTACCAGTACTATGATTCGGAACGTTTGGGCAACCCCTTGATTCAATCTGCCCATTCAAGTGGGATGACCGATCAAAGCACCGACCTGAGCGGCCTCGACACACAAGAATTTGTAAAAGGCTCTGAACTATTTGTTGCGAATGCGTCGTGGCATTTGGCGCTTAGTCCATTTTTTCCCGTTCTCGCTCCTCATTGCCAGAAAAGCCGCAAAACTTCTGGATTTTCCTGTTCGACTATATCTTCGAATCACGATCGCAAGACACATAGACTGATGATCTCTACTTCTCACCGTTTTAAAAAACTGCCTATTTCATAAAGCTGTGTCGGCGCCAAGTCATCGGATTGGCCGGTGCTTTACTACTGTGCCAGCAATACGTCGTTGTGTTGCACCTCCAGAACAGCGCTGCCGCGGTCGCAAGTTGAGCCATGGCTGGAATCCCCATTCCCGCCAAGAAGCAATTCATCTGTGACTGTGGCCGTGGATATATCCGCAAAGAGCATCTGCAGCGCCACAAGGCCACACACGCCTATCCGTCGTTTACCTGTCCTGACTGCTACAAGTTCTTTACTCGTCTGTATGTTTCAACTCTTGTGCTCAAGCGTCGCCGCTCTCTTCGGTACGATGAGAATTCAGTTCCTGAAATGCTCAGAACTGTACAAACGTGCGCAAGCTCATTGCTAACTTTTGTAGTGACCTGCTTCGGCGGCACTCTAAAATCCACGGCGCAGTGGTGCTGGACTCCCGGAAAAGCCCGGCCTGCGATGGATGCCACAGTCGCAAGACTAAATGCGACACGGGCAGCCAATGTTCTCCATGCCGCAAACGGAATACCGATTGCACGTACCAACGCCCCGATCTCGCCCTGCGAGCGATTGGGGTCAGTTAGGATCGCGTCTTCGATCTCAGGGGCAACGATTCTTCGGCCCGCTAGACGCCGTTACTCACGGCCAGCCACCACAAAAAAGCGAATGCAGGCAACGGCCCGCCTCGAACCGCGAACGGGACATTATAGTAGCCGAAAGCAAAGCAGCGCCTTGCCACCGTCGGTTCTCAGACTTGGCTAATCTGTCTCGTGATTCGAAAAGTTCATCTTTATACGTGAGCCTAGCCTGTCCCTCAGGTCTGGTGAGCTGCCCTGCGGTGTTGCATGCAGGGACGTTTCAGCACTGCTTTGCAATACCATAATCTCAAAATAGCATCATGATAACGCAAGACGGTTCTTTTCAGTTGAGCGGGAGACGGCCGTTCCGATATCAAAATAGGAAAGAAAAATATTGAGAAGCAAAAAAGCTGTAGGCGGTTCTGTCACGGAATTAACAGATATGGTGGACGTTAGGGATGTTTAGCCTCGTGAAATACCATTATTTGACCTTTTCGATCTATGTGACAGGGTTGATATCTCACGCTGCCGGTCGTCGCAGGTTCTGTGGCACAAATTGCGCAGCCGAGCTGAAGTGACCAACTACAAACGCTAATTATGTCGTGACAGGGATGTAATTACACATACGTGTATTTAACATGACTGGCCCGCTCAGGAACGCAATGGTTGGCATAAACGCAGCAGTCAATGGGTTTAGGGAAAGGAAACGGCGAAGAAGACCCCAGGGATCGCAAGGGCCGCGCACGACAATATCAGTTTTCAGCTCCAGCGGTTCTGCGTAAATACCTTTCAGGATGCCTCCACAGTCGTACTTTTACGCGCGCTTCAGCACTGTTTCCTTGGTTTCTGGTACCAGAGAAAAATTATGACGCTGTTAATTGAGGCTTCAGTCAAAGAACGTCATCCAGTTACTATAGAATATCCTCAAGCTCATACATGTCGGCTCTTCAACCTTTGTATGTTCGACAAAAATGTCTAGAGATGTAACGAAGCACTCAATCTATTGCAAGACTATCATAGTGCCAAAAGCTCTACATGGAGGAATTGGAAGTATGAATTATGCCTTAGCCTGTGCCAATATCGGCAGCAATGAGCTTAACAAATGCATCGCGGATTTTGCTCGGGTATGCGTCTAGAAACCAGTCTGGTAGATTCGCTGAGGTGACTGTCTCCTGAGAGCAAGAATTTGACTTCAAAGTGCCATTGTAGATTCCTCGAAGCCATTGGATAGCGTGCGGTGCGCCCAGGACACCGTAGTTGCGATGGTTCACCTTGGAGCCAAGGTCACGCTGGTAATGCACAATGGCGCCCTCTTGACAAAAGTCCTGCACTTCCTTGTCAATCTCCGCGATAGGGGTAAGCTCGTCATGCAAGCAGTGGTATATGAAGGCATTACCGCTGCGCGGCACGTAAGTGGTCTCTTTGTGCTTGCTCAGTGCAGTGACCAGATCCGCCTTCACGCAATCCCAGCAGTCAAACATACCCAAAACATCCACATTATCAAACGTCGCGAGGTTAGCATCCAAGCACTGTGTCCTGGGTAGATTGAACTTGTTTTTAGCACTAGCAAGCAGATGCTTGTCTAGCGAGGCCTGGAACGTGGCGTCTGCCTTGCCCACAGCGATGAGTGACATGGGAATCAATCCCGCGTGAGGGCCCTTGTTGATCTCGGTGAAGATGGACAAGGACAGATTCGGGGAGGATAACCCGCCGAGTGCAACACCAGAAATATCAAGTTCGCTCGCGTAGGTCGGCCGCAAGCTGGCGGCAACCAGAGCGGCACTCGCGCCGCCCGAGTAGCCCCAGAGAGTCAACGCAGCATCCCGTCGGATACCAGTGAACCACCCAGACTTGAGCGCGGCGCGAATCCCGTCGAGTGTTGCCTGACCGGCGAGCTTGCTGTCCAAGAAAGAAGCCTTGGGGCCCTCAAAGTCCGGCACAATGACGACCCAGCCCTGTGCCATGGCGGCCTCGACGAGCAGCAGCTGCAACTGGGCGGTGGCGGAATTCGTACGACTGAAGATTTCCGACTCTAATAACATGCCGTATGACGGCGCGCAGTCAATGCTCACGGCATCCTCGGCCATGACGACGGACAAGACAGCGCCATAGTTTGCGTTGGGAGGGACGAGGACCGTCAACACCGTAGCCGTGGCCTTGCCGTCGCCGTCGTTAGTGCGGTAGAGAATCTGGTGTGCGGAGGCAAGATTTGTTTTGACCCCAAAGGCTCCAATGTCACTTGGTACGGCGCGGTAATTGATGATGGTGCCGGCAGGGTAGAGGCTGATCAAAGGGGGGACATTGTAGAAGCTGTCCGACGACGGGGGGATCGGAAACAAGCGCCATGCCGAGACAGTTGCTACAAGGAATAGCCAACCAAGGACCGGGCGCATAGAGGAAGGCGTATGCATGCTGCAAGAGAGGAAAAGAAAATTACAGGGGCAGGAGACATCGTCCTGATCGGAGAATGGCCGTCTGGCGAGCGCCTGGAGGTGTATTTAAACTCGCGGGGGCGAGGCGATGCCAGTTTCAAGCTTATTTCAATCCTGCCAAGTTTCTACACATTACGCCACTCGTCTCGTGTGTCGCGGACGTCGGCGCTAAGTTCTTCATATTGATACTATGACGGATCGACAAATAAGCGGCTTTTTTTCAATCACGAGCACAGTCCTCCATTCGGCCTCCCAGCAATGCTGCAATCGCTGAAGGCGGCGGTGCCTCGCAGGTTGCTTAAGCTGGTGTGCAGCCATCGCTGGTTATCTCGCCAACGAGCGACGATTGTTACGATGTACGAGGATGACTTCTTCGACGGCCAACATCAAGCACGACAGACTCTGCGTTGCACTGCACAGATTCAGGATGCATAATGTGCTAGTCAGCCCAGTATATGATAGGACATGGCTTGCGACCGGAGGTTCGTGATGTGGAGGAGCTGGTGGCGGCCTCGTAGTGGTGCTGATTCCTAAGCTAGCTCGAAGCGAGTGTGGCTTGAATCCTACAACCTGCCTAAAACAGCTTGTACACATGTTAGGCATGAAGAAGCCTCGGTAATCTGTAAAAGACCTGCCGGCAAATAGGGGACGACGCCACCGAGTGAATCAGGCTCGGTCTGATTTGCAAGTCAACATGGACATTGTCGCATCCTCGCGGCTGAGATGCGTTTACCCGCCTTGCAGACCCATCCACAAAAACACAACTACAAGGCATGGCGGAGACAGGAGACAAGCTCGATACAACCGAGAACGATATTGAACTTGTCTAAGCTAAACATTCATCAGCCAGGTGCGTGTCGCGTGCATCTACCAAGCTATTTATGTCCTGCGAGCGGTTGCCAACGGCACCGCAACTCCTCGTTTCTCTAAGTATGTTCCAACAAGGCTCATAGACTTCTTTGTATGCACTTTAGACCCATAGCTTTTTCATCAGACTCTTTCAGGGTAGATTAAGCAGTAGTTCTGGGGGCGCTGCGAGTGAAGACCTGACGGGGTAAACTCTCGTGTATAGGGTAGTTGTTCAAAGTCCCTAGGCTTAGTCTTGTTCTTCGCAATTGAGAGCAGTCTTGCATTTTATAGATGTCGAATTCATCCGAGATACGTTTGACTTCGATGAAGCCAGCGTGGCGTCGCCTGTAGAAAACGGTAGCTAATGCTTTGGACGCCGTGGTCAATGATCTTCGGAGCAGCAGACGCAAGCATTGTATTGTACCACAAGGCTCTAAATCATGAATATTCGCAGTGACATGACAGTTGGAATTCACTAGCGGTGGAACACGCATTTTTTTTTTTTGGACAGTCGTTGCTTAATTACTGCTTACAGCGTAGTTCGGAATGTCCTGTAAATGCGCCGACTCACAGATCTGGAATCCAGTCCCTGCACGACTTAACTCAAGAAGAGCACATAGATTGAACTGCTTCAGCTCCACACTTAAAGATATTCGAAATACCGATGTGGGTACATGGTGGGTTCCTGTTTATTACCGACCGACATTGGATCATCCGCCTCTCGCCGAAGGCTTACAAAGCCCAACTCCTGCTCCTCATCTGCTCCATTGCGGTCGCTAAAATGTATGCCTACAACAGCAGCTCACAGACTCAAAAGATAAACATATGTTTAGACGGAACACATTTCCATAATGTTTAAGTTTTGTCTCGCTCATGCTTCATCTGTTTCGGTTTACGCACAATTCGCGGCTATGTAGCTCGCTGAACACTCATGCGACCACCTCACAGGATCCGCCATGGGCAGCATACCACAGAATATTGCCATGCTTTTGCTGTCTCTGCAATGGCTTCGGTTGTTGTATTGCTAGTCTTGGCCCTTTCTGTTGACGTGCTTTTTTCACCGCCTGTTTCGACGGCGGGCGAGTCAGCAACATTGCCCGCTCTGGTTGGAACATGAGTGGGCGAAAAGAAAAGGCGAGCCACGGAATGCTGGAGATGCCAAGAAGATATATACAAGAAAGAGAAAGTGGAAGAAAGGCTTAAATGATGCTAGCCGCGTCTTGACTGCGCCAAGGCGTACACTCGCTACTGTCACACTTGTCATCCCGCCGGAGCTCGTATCACAAGATGCGCACGTGTAAAGTCTTGACAGCAAAAAGCTCCAATGTTTTCGACCGAATGAGATTTTCACTACTTCTCATGAAACATGTATTACTGAAATACTTGGAGCCTAGGGCCGCTGTCGGCAATTGGCCGTTTGGCCATGTCCCGACCAGATTAATTGCACAACTTTCTCAGCACAAAATAGTCAAGCCCTCCTCCGAACTCAACAGAACTGGTCTATATATTTCTTCGAAACAGTTCCACGCAGCTATCGTATGTTGTAGCCGACAGTGAGGTTATTCGTAAGTTATGCCTTGACTGATGCAGTCTTGGCAGGTCTCAGCAGCTGGAGTATATCATATAGAAAACTGGGACGTAACCATGCTGCCACGTTCCCAACGCTTTTTATTGCCGGTTTATACAGGAGGTGGGAGTAACGTTGTGCTCTGATCTGCTCCTAGCAGGGACGCTAGTCAGCTTTCTGCGCCCTTTCATACATGACGGGGGCTCGCACTGACTCGCAGCGATCGGCTCGGACCGGAGTTCGCGTGGGTGACACGTAGACCATGTCTTCCAGCACTTGGTGCAATCCTTGAGCAAGGACTCTATCTGTAGAGAACTAAGCAATGCGCGGACTCTAATTCCCGCTCAACGTTATTAGATCAGCTCATGCGCATTGTAAGACACAGCCAAGGCGGACTATCCGCCGTTGCGCGTCCTGCAGGGCTCCTCTCGGCAATTAGCTGACCAGGGAGAGACGGGTATATGGTAGAACTAGTTATCACCCGCAGTATTCATGCCTCACTTCTCCATTGAACAGATATAAGTAAACATAGAGTCAGTTACTGCTGCCGAGTATACTCGTCGTCGTCTTGGTTCTTCAGCTGCAGTACTCATCAAATAATTCACCTCGCTCCTTTACACGCTTTACACGCTTCAAAAAAATTCATTGTTTTCAACATGCAGCTCACTGCTTTCTTCATTTTAGCTGGCGCTGCTTGCTCTCTAGCATCCCCGACAGTTGGGGTCCGCCAGGGTCGGTACCTTCTGCGAAGTTTCGAGCTAGACTGAGCCAATCTTGATGCTCTATATAATACTACAGAAACTTATGAGAATCCAAAGTCTTATTGACTAATACATATTGATTTAGATACTTCTGAAAAGGCCTCACCCGCCGAGTTTGAACTGTTCTCGCAGTACGCCCAAGCGACCTATTGTGCGGCGTTGTTTGATACGACCACCAATACGGCAGTCTGCACGAATGCCAAAAGCCCTGTCTGCGCGAATTTCCAGGGAACAGTCACTGTGAAGGAGTTTATCAATGCTCAGTTTGGCACCATCGCAGGCTATGTCGCGACAAGCCCTAGCAAAAGACACATTGTCGTTGCTTTTAAAGGCACGGATCTCATGTCCTTGGTGGACGTCCAAACAGATTTGGCCAAAAATCTCGTGTCGGCCCAGTAAGCGCTTTGCCAATCCCTTTCCCCACTACATTTAATTCTGAATGATTCATTGATTGTGCGATAGAGACCTGTTCCCAGGGCAGTTATGCGTCGGCTGCAACCTCCACAACGGGTTCAAGACAGCCTTTTCGGCGCTCAGGGCCGACCTGGAGCAAACCCTCAAGACCGAACTCGGCAAGGCTGGACAAGAGTCCTACCGTGTTGTCGTCACCGGCCATTCTTTAGGAGGCGCAGTAGCAACCATCGCTGGAGCTTACCTGCGCAGTCGGGGAATAGCGTGCGACATTTACTCGTACGGCTCACCACGCGTGGGCAATCAAGAGTTTGCCGACGTCGTGACAAGAGACGACAACTTCTCGGCGCGCATCACCAACGGTAATGATTTTGTTCCAGCCGTACCATACGGCTCACTTTTCAGGCTCGGATTCTACGCGCACACTTACCCAGAGTACTGGTACAAGGACGGTCTTTTGGGAACCCCCAGAGGTTATGAGACGACCGTGACCAAGTGCAACAGCAAAGAGGAGTGTGCAGGCCCAACGTGTGGTAAAGCCCAAGGATTACTTGACCTCTTGTCGGCCAAACTCACATGCAGAGTCAGAGACCATACAAAGTATATTGACCCCGCAGTACTGCCGTGCAAAGACGTTCGCAAGCCCAAGAGCAACCACCCCAAGGATGCTCCTATTACCGACGAGGAGTTCCAAAAGTTCCTGGAGGAGCAGGAAAAAGAGGAAGAGCAGAAGTCGGAGTAAGTTTCCTACGGTCAATACGATTTAGCAATTGCGGTACGACAGTTCGACGGCCGGGCAATGTCAAGGGATCGAAGCCAGTATCCGCAATGTGTCGAAGTAACATGGACGCTGGGTACGTGCTACGCAAGAGCATATCATCATGTAGCATCTGAAAGAAACTCTATTAAGTATTTTAAGCGACAAGAATTAGCTCTAATGCATCTCAAGATTTGTCTGAATGTCGCCGTATTTCGACTTGTACATGTCCACTGGGTAGTTTGTTCTTGGCGCCCAAACGCCACTGCCGCCTTTGGGAAGCTTTTCGTTGACGTTGTCGAGATATGTCGCCTTGAGGCTGAACAAAGACTTGGGCACCATTGTCTTTTGGTCTTCTGCGTCCATGCGAGGCACAGCGGCCTTGAGGCCTTTGTTCCGCAGCTGCTCAATGACACGCACGGTCAGGTGGGCCGCGCAGTCGCAGCCCAGCGTCCACGACGCATTCTCAAAGCCAATGGTAAAGAATAAGTTGGGTACATCTTGAAGCATCGTGCCCTTCCACAGGAACTGCTTCGACTGGTCGAGATGCTGCCCGTCCACCGTAATCTCCATGCCGCCGCCAAAGCTGAGCTTCAGCCCGGTCGCCGTGACGATGATGTCTGGGTGCAGAACGGTGCCCGAGTTGAGCTTGATGCTGTTCTTGGTGACGACTTCGATGGTGTCGGTGGCGATGCTCGCCTTGCCAGTGCTCAGCGCGGCAAAGATGTCGCCGTCTTGGGAGGCGCACAGGCGCTGCTCCCAGGGGTTGTAGCGCGGGTTGAAGTGAGGGTCCCAGGGCACCTCGGAAGGAAGGCGCTTGACATTTTCGCGCCTGATGACGCGTCGCACGAGGCTGGGAAAGTACTTGCACACCTGGATCATGAAGACGAGCTGGAGGATCCAGCCGGCCCGCAGGAGCAGGTGGGAGACGGAGCGCGGAAACAGGAAGAAAACAATTTGCGCGAGGGTTCCGTATTGAGGCAGCGGGAAAATGTATGTTGGGCTTCTTTGAAGCATCGTCACATGCTTGGCCTTGTCGGTCATGGACGGGACTAGGGTTACGGCCGTCGCGCCGCTGCCAATAATGACGACATCCTTGCCAGTGTAGTCGAGGTCCTCGGGCCAAAATTGCGGATGCAGCACCTTGCCCTGGAAATTATCGATGCCGGGAATAGTTGTCTTGAGAGGCGTCTCGTAGTCATAGTACCCTGTCGCGAGATACATGAACTGGCTGTAAAAGACCCTGGGCTCCTTGGCGCCCGGGACAGAGGCGGTAATCGCCCAGCGCGAGTGCTGCGACTCCCAGTTGGCCGCGATGATTTTGTGCTTGAAGCGGATATTGTCGTAGATGCCAGTCTTTTGCGCCGACTCTTTGATGTAGGCGCGGATCTCGTCGCCGCCGGCCATGGTGCCCTGCTTGGGCCACGCGTTCCACTGAAAGGCAAAGGTGAAGATGTCCGAGTCGGAGCGGATGCCCGGGTAGCGAAAGAGATCCCAGGTGCCGCCCACCTCGTCGCGGTTTTCAAAGATTGCGTATGAGCTTCCGGCGGGTGTGCCATTCTGAAAGCGATACGCAGCATTGATGCCCGCGATGCCTGCGCCGACAATGACGAGATCAAAGTCGGTGTGGCCAGCCTTGGCGGCCGGGCTGGATGCTGCTGCCGGCATGATTGGAATGATGTTTTGTATGAGTATGTAAATAGAGGCCAAGATGAGCCGTTCCGCCTTGTTGAAAGATTTGGGGCCTGGGTGTATATGAACACCGACAGCATCCGCTACGGCGCAACTAACCCGGCGGCGACGGCGCACGCTACACGGGCCGGTGGAGCAAGAGCGGCGAAGGCTGTTTCGGCAAAGTTTAGCGAGTTGCCTCGGATGTCTGGGGTCACAGCGCGGGGTCAGACGTTGGGCGAACCGTCCTGTCGGCAGCTAGCATAGCGCTAAACTTGTGCCTGACTCCGGCGCAGCTGCCTTTCGACAACTACTGGTGCGCCGGAGAATGCAGTACGACTGAGGTGCGTAGCATTTCTGATATAAAGTCTCTATATTATACGTCAATCCAACCAGATGCTAGGCACTACAGAAATGATGCAATCTAAAACAGAGAAACTAGTCCCATCGTCTCGCCACTTACACCGATGCGGCGGCGGCGACCTGCTGCATTTTATGAATTGCAGCGACATAGCCAATCTGTGTAAATAGAATCAGCATCATTGTATTGTCCTGCAGTATTATCATTGCAGTTACGTACCGTTTCGGTGCCGCCTCCCAGTCCCTTGATGCCGAGCCATCGGCTCAGAGTAGCTTGAGAAAAGCTTTTCGTGGGCAGTCTCGCGTCTTCGTCGCTCACTTCGGGGTTGAAAATGATGCTCCTGGGCAGCCTCGGCTCAACAACAGCCGGGCGTCCGATGCCGACCAGATCGCAGGCGCCGCTCTTGACGGCGTACTCTAGCCCAAGCCGGCTGCGAAAGCCTCCCGTAACCATGAGGTAGAGTTTCGGAAACGTCTTGCGAATAGTGTTGGCAAAATCTAGAAAAAAGGCCTCACGCGCTGCCGTGCTGGCCGACACCTTGACGCCAGCCTCGCTTGCGACCGACACCATCATCTACAAAACCATTAACAATCGTGAAAATCATGTAGAGCCGAAACCAACTTGCCTTGGGATCTTCGTAGTTTCCACCGCTGATTTCCAGGAAATCGACCCCGACATTCGTAATTTCGGTCAGCTGCTCCAAGCAGTCCTTTAGCTCGCCCGCACTCTGATGGTCCACCGAGTTAATCTTGATGCCCACGCAAAACTTGGGCGACACGGCTGCCCGAATCGCGCGAATGACATCCACGACAATCTTTGCGCGCTTCCGCGGCGTTCCTCCGTAGTCGTCGGTGCGCTGGTTGCTCCTGGCCGACAGAAACGACGACAGCAGGTAGCCGTGGGCGGCGTGGATCTCGACGCCCGCGAAGCCGGCGTCCTCGGCAATCTTGGCCGTCGTGGCGAAGCGGCGCACGACGTCGTCAATCTCAAAGTCGGTCATCTCGCGCGGGGTGCCAAAGACGAGCGCGCCGGCGGCCCTGGCGACGTAGCCGGTGCCGAGCTGGACGCCGATGGCGCTCGGCGCAATCGACTTGCCAAAGAGGCCCTTGGAGCCGGCGCCAATGGTCGACTGCCGGCCCGGGTGGTTGATCTGGACAATGACGGGCGTGCCGCGCGCGCCCTTTGCCGCGGCCGCCCACGGGGCCCAGGCCTCGAGGTGCGCGTTGCGGCTGACGCGCTCGTTGAAGCTCACGTCCTCGGGCGTGCCGAGGTAGGTCGCGTCGACCTGCACGTTGCCCGTCATGACCAGGCCCCAGTCGCCCTCGGCCCAGAGCCGGTACGTCTCGACGAGGTCGGCGTGCGGCAGCCGGTCGCGGCCGGCCCAGCCCTCGGCCATGGCGGCCTTTGCGAGGCGGTTGGGCAGGACGAGGCCGCATGGCAGCGTAATGGGCGTTGAGATTTCCAAGCTTTGTTTAGCCATTTTTTTTCCTTGTGATGTGTGCAGGTAGTAGGGGTCTGAAAGCGAGTTGGTATGTTGGCGGTAAAGTGCCGTTATATAACTAGGCGAGATAGGCACCACGAGTGACGTCGCTGCAAGTGGACTTGCGCATGCAATTAGCTGCCTCGAGTTTTGACAGTCGATCGCTCAGCTAGGCAGTGATGGGTTGGCGGACTAGAAGCGCTTCAAGGGCCACTTGTAGCGGAGTTTCAAAGTCAATTGACCCTTTTCGCTAGCGACCGGTGCCGAAACGCGGAGGATCGGGCCATCTTGTCTCGGCGGTGGAGACTTTGGCCCGGCTTGGCCGCCGACTGATTAGGCTATCCGGCCAGAGATCCGCACGTACTTGTCGCTGGGATAAAGGGTATCTATTATTTTTGTATATATTCCAGACTGTTCCATCCGCGTTCATACCCCTGCTTTTCCGCAAAATACGCCATAATTAACTCCGAAACGGCACCATGGTATCTCCTAAGACGGAGATTTCTACACCACAAACACCGGCAGTTTGCCAGTCTTGAACTCGTTGCGCACATTAATCTTTTCGCCCGTCTCTTGTTGCTTCTTCAGCGCCACGCGCAGAAAGTTGTGCGCTCTTTCGATGTTTGGTCCGAAGGCCGTCAGATCCTGGAACCGCGCCAGAATCCAATCTCGGGTGGAATCCGAGTCTGTTTGTAGCGCTACAAGGAACAACGGGTAGGTGATGAGATGCAGTAGCTCAAGGCCAACGTGCTTGTAAATCTGATGGGCGAGGTTCATTATCACGGCAATGTAGGTTGCAGTTGTTGTCTTCATCTCATCGGCAGTCATTCCAGCGGGCTCCAGTTCGCACCGTAACAAATGCATCTCGAGCAAGCTGGAGAAATACAGCGGCATAAAGGCACGGAAGTTGGTGGCTACCATGTCAGGCACGTCCGCATCAGGCGTCATCTCGGTGGCTAAAGCGACAAGCTCTGGATATTTCTCGGCAAGGTAGTCGGCAGACTCTTGCACAACGGCTAAACGATGTCGAGCCGCATCGCCTTCGTAGCTGGAAATATCGGCGACGAGGTATCGCAAGCCACAGCATGCTTGCCACATGTCGGTAATGTGCTGATTTGCGACATCCACCAGCATCTCATTCGCTGGGTAATTCTGCCGGAACACAGCCCTGTAGAGACCGTCCGAGTAGCGATGTAGCTTGGTAAAGGCCTCTGTCAGCACAATGTCAGGGTCATGCGCAAGTACAATTCTATACATGACCCTATTGACATCGCCGCCCAGCCCAAACGTGGAGCCGAACCCGTCCAAAAAGGCAAAATATACAAGCATCCGCGCAGCAAACACAGACAGGGGCGGCGTCTGGGTGGTAGACAGCGCTATGTCGCTTGACAGCGACGATGACGACGCTCTTCCCATTGGTGGCTTCGCCAACTGCGCAGGCCAGTCGCTGCACCGCTCTTGTATCAGTAGAGCAGCGCCTTTGAGGTGATTTTTCCAACCAGAGTACGCAGCGTCGCCAAACTTTTGCTCGTACATGAGCATGAGGTAGATGGCCGCCAGGGCAACGTCCAGGTCTATAAAGCTGTTCTCGCCGGCGCTGATGGTATCCGCCATCATGCGCAGGGCAGCCGAGTAGTGGCCCAGGCCAGACCAGCCAGCCGGGGCCTCTTGGTCCTCACGCGACGCGACCTTGCCCTGGTGCATGTTGCGCGTGCCCAGCGCCAGCAAGCCGCGCATCACCAGGGGGTCTCGCTCGGCCAGCGTAAAGATGATGGAAAAGACGGAAAAGTCGGTGTTCTTGGTCGAGTGCCGTTGAGAAAACGTCGTGCGATAGTAGCGGATGGCCTCGTGGTCCAGGGACGTCAGCTTGAGGGAGCAGGCCGCCGTGTCAAAGACGGGCATGTGCATCGGTACAGTCGCCGCGCGCCGCCACGGCGCGACCTGGAGCAGCCACGGCTGGCTCGTAATCAGCGCGCGGTGCGACGAGTACTGCCCAGACGAGCTTCCGTCCGGGGACTCGTCGGAACCTGGGCGCTTGTCGCGGGGCTCGTAGTCGCAAAAGAGTCGGAGGCGGATGCAGCGCAGGCATTTCGGCCGCGTCTCGTCGCACTTTACCTTTTTCGTGCGACACGTCCAGCAGCCCTTGCGCGATCGTGGTCCGTTGCGCCCCCCGCTGACGCGGACCCGGGTGGCACTGCTCGAGGCTTGTCCTGGCGAGGTGGCTGAGGATGGCGTCGGGGCGACTGAGCTCTCACAGCTCGGAGACGATGCCTGGCTAGTCTCGTCCGCTTGTGAGTCAGGCATGAGAAGGTGCGGCAGCGAGGCCAGTCTGGCACGGCGAGCTTCGCGAGTGGCGACCAGAGATGGGCGGTCCGTGGGCAGTCTCGTAACGGAGTTAGCTCCGCGAACAGCAGCGGACGGCGGCCGGGCGCGGCGACTGGTCCTCGGCCAGAAGCTGCGACGACGGGCGGCCCGGGTCCGTGTCCGACAATGTGGATAGCTTGTACTCCCGGCGCCGCCGGTATTCGGATTGTCCGCGGCGGCTCCACGGACGGGACGAGCTAGGTGCGGGGATTGCTTATGTCGCACTGATGCACCTCGCGATCGTGCTGCATCTGGGCACGACCCTTGCTGTGCGCTTGGCAGTGGCTGCGGTAGGGTTGCGGTGAGCCGTGTCTCGTTAGCCGACGAGATTGATAAATGTGAGGCAGAGATTTCCGACCGGGCTGCCATCGTGGGCCCCAATCCTTTTTTTTGCCGACGGTCGGCAAGATTTTCCTCCGTATTCTTCGCAGCCTGATTTCTGTCCCGCCTTTGTCGCCGATTTCGCCTAGGCTGGTGAGCCAGGGTCTCGAACTTGAGTAGGGAAGTCGTCGATTTCGCCGACCAAGTCGAAAAAGGATGCAGGAATGATGCTAGGTTATAAAGCTTAGAACTAAAGAACGAAGCGCGGTCCTTCGCCTTTAAGTGTTTCTCCTCAGCTGGACGACATTGGTCCCCGCTGGTGTTGAATGTCGTATTCTACACGCCGTCCTGTGACGATCTACTGCATGCACGAGCAATTGCGGCCACCAATCGTCTCCTAAAATGTGGAAGCTTGACCTAGTGAGGGGCACCAGTCAGACTGCTGGATAAAATTACAGACCTAAGCACGGGTCGAAAACATGCCCTCTCCTGCGGAAGGATGGATGCGTCGCGAACATACAGAGGGGAAACGGAGGATCTTGAGTGTTTTGCAGCGTCATGTGGCTATTTATCCTTTCCTATTTCTTCAAATATACTGTGCACATCTCACATACGAAACACTCGGAGAAAACTGCTCTGCGTATTCTTGTTTACAGGCATATTGAGCGTCGGCGACCATACGCGGCCAAACCTCGTGTCCAGGGTAGCGCCGAGCAAAACGAGTGCCGTGCGCGCACTCTTTGGGGGAATGGCTTTCCTCGACCGCAACCAAGGCAAGGACGGGAAGTATATCATACGCGTAATATCAAATAGATAATGAAGACGAATGCCACGCAGCTGAACCTGATCTCAGCTACTAGTAGGCAACCCTAGAGAATCCTTTTCCTGAAGTAGCCAGTCTTTGCAATTTTCCTTGGTGGCTTCTGCATCGTCAAATTGCCATCTTAAAACATTCTCTATGACGGTTCCGAGGTATTTTCCTCCTTCATGTAGCCCGAATAATTCTTGTATCTCCATGCCGTTCAGTAAAGGTCGTTCAAGAACAGCGTTCTGTAGCTTCTGGTCAAGAACAAAATCTGCGAAATTTGCGTACTTTTCCAGAAGCCTTTCGGAGAAAGACGCTTGAAAACTGGACGTTCTGTCTGCGGCTGTGTCTTGGCGCAGCGTTTCTGCCAGCATGGTATAGGTAAGCTGGGCTATCCATGTCGTGCCCCAAGAGCGAATTGCCATGCCGCATTCGCTTCGTGAACAGCATTGGCCGGCCTGACTTTCAAAAGAATTCACCATGGTCCTGATCAAGTCGAAAGTCCCCAGAGAATCATCGAGTAACTTTGTCGCCTTTGCAGAAGCCTTGACAGAACTCGCAGCCTCGCGCACAATCTCTTTGCGCAGAGTCTGTCGCAGACTGGCAAGTGGAGAATAGGCCGCTAATAACCAAAGATGCTCAATGCTTTCGTAAGATCGAACCAGATGTGATAAATTGTTTTGGCCAGCCAAAATGCGACCCAGCATGTTGTTTGCTAGCGGCCAGGTCGCCGGCCATGGGGAAGAACCAGACTGCATACCCCATGCCGATTGTTGCGCCGCCAGGGGCCCAAATACCATAGACTCCGGCCGGACAAAGATAGGTGAGTAGAGACGAAAGTTCAGCAAAAAATCGAAGGCAGTTTCTGTGTTGCTGCTTGTCATCATTTTGTCAAGTTCGGCGCCGACTCTGTCACGGGTAATTATCGTGTCGAGAGCTCGGTGCACCTCTGGGTCCTGCATACAACGAGCAGTTTCTGGCGCGATGGAGAATCCGAGCTTACTGGCAACCCTGACTAAACGAAGAACTCTGAGAGGGTCATCCATAAGTGTCTGTTTTGGGTCGAGGGGTGTCCTCATGATCCTCGCATCCAGATCCTTGATGCCCCTGCCAGTGAAGTCCACCACCTCTTGACTTTCCAGATGAAAGAAGAGCGCATTGACTGTCGCATCACGACGAAATGCATCCTCGGCCGCCGTGCCGAATTCCATGTCGGGGTTCCGACTTTTTCCATCGTACACTTCTTTCCGGAGATTGACGAGGTCCACGTCCAGGCCAAACAGGATGCATCCGGCTGTTTCTAGCTTCTTGGACATTTTGGGGTTTTTCTTTGCGATGTGCGCTCTCGAAAAGTAGGGCTGGGATATACCCAGACATGCTGCCTTCTCAGAGTACTTGGATACGATTTCTGGTCTTGCAAGAAAAGCTTGCAGAATTGCGACAAAGTCCTTGCCCGTCAGATTATTCAACGCCAGGTCAAGGTCGGATGACGCTATTCCCAAGAGGCGATCGCGAACCCAGCCACCTGTGATCCAGATCTCTAGGCCCGGAACAAGCTGAGAGCATTCTAGCAGAAACTCCCGAAGGAGCTGCTCGGCAGGAAGTAGCTCTATTCCAAATTGACGAGGGGCCATGGGCATGTCTGAAATTGAATTTCGCGCATAAAATCTCCGCCCAACTGCTGTGGAGGTTGTTGCATTTATATGGCCGCTTTCGAGAATAGACTCGGATTTGTTCAGGCCGATGGTTCAAATCAATGCGTAGCTATGCGTTGGCTGAGTTCGATAGAAATCATTTTGGGATGCGGCCAACAGTTTTCGAGAACGAGTCACCTTGCGCACGCTTCGTCTTGCTTGACCTTGATTTGTCCGACAAGTAGCCGCGGCATTGCTACACTCTACTCTGGTCGATGACACAAAGTGTAAAATCGATTTCGAAAGAATGAAGTGACAGGAGTTGGCAAATTTCTTGAAAACATGCCGGGAAGCGGCTCATTGCGGTCATGACATGTTACTGCTGACAGCATTGCCTGTACTTTCGTGGTCTGTAGTTACCACACACAGCCTGGCGATAATTAATTACCCCGCGCATTCGTCGTTCACTTTCGCACTCTACAGTCTCTTCACTTGCCCACACGACTCTACAATGGGAGCCGACAACAATGAACCAAGCGCTTACACGCTTCACATGTTCCCTTTTTCGCTTTATTCCATCATGGTCATATACACGTACGTGCTGGGGAATGAGGGGTCAGAAAACGGCGGCGGAATAATTCTCTCAAACAAAGTCGTCAACTTGCATCGAGATGAAAATGTCAGCGAGGAGTACCTCGCAAAGATCAATCCAAAAGGCCTTGTATGATTTTACAAGTCTTTTTCCCCTATATGGCTAGCTAACATCCGAGAGGTCCCTACCTTGACTGGTGGTAGTCTGTCGCGGCCAATGCCAGAGAGCCTCGATATTTCTTACTGGCTGTGCTCTCACTACCCGCGCCTCCTTCCCAGGGCAAATGAGCCAAAAATCCGACAGCTCTTGCGTGATTTGCATGCGATCCAAGGCCAGTGTCTGTCAATCTCAAAAGGGAAGCGCATGGATAAGATACCGTGCGATGCCGATGAGCTGCTGCAGAGGCAAGACATAAGCCTGGATTACAGGCGAGCGCTAGAGTACAAGCAGAAAGTGTAAGGTCTCCCACGACTTTTCGAGATGCTTTGCATCCGTCTTTTTTCCACGACTCACATTCACACAGTCACAGGGAGACGCTCGAAAATGCCTTGACCGATGCTAGAGTAGCGGAAGCTGAAAACCAAGCGCGGGCTCTGTTCCGGGACGTCATGACTGTCTACAAGGCGGGAGACGACTGGATTTTCAGTGATGGCGCTACAGTGGTGGACGCACATCTGGTTCCATTCATCATACGGCGCATGGATTGCAACCGAGACGACTTGGTTCCGGAGGCTTTGCAAGAGTATGCCAAGAAGCATGCCACGTCTGATCAATGGGATCATGTCATGCGGGGACGACCGACAATGTGGAATGTCTCCTTGGGGCATGTTAGCGACATGGCCGCCGAGTACGATGGCCCTCTGTAGCGCGACCGAGTGTGCCTGGGATCTTGGATTTAGATACACGGATCATCAGGCAATCAGGGGAATGAAAGATGAAAACCCTCTCAAAAACACGTCATAGTCTCAGGTACCAGTGTGAACAAAAGTCCTAGCATTAGTTTCAATTTCACCGCATTGTGAGCAAGCGCCAGCAACTTCTTGACGACTGTTGTACTGATGACAGAGCGTGAGCTAGGCCTGCTCGCCAGGCGTCAGCCACTGCAATTCACGATGTAGTGCTAAATTTGCGGGCATGGACTGCTAATTATTCATGGTCGCGTGAAAAATAACGCCTCTGGGGCCAACCAGCCGAGCCTGGTCCCCATAGGCTTAAGGAATTGGTGCCCGGGGTGGGCGCCTACGAATTGAGTTAGAGCAAGCATTTATTTAAGTAACACGAGCTTTCTGTTCCTTTGTATCGTCGTGAGATCATGGAGAGCGCCTGTGCCACTCTTCTCCGGGCGCCGTGAGGCCTCGGCCGTTCCCTGATGAGGAAGCCTGGCCCAGGCTAGCGAGCCTCAATTGTTCACAATGGCAGTGGAAGAAGGCACGCTTCCGTCAATATACGCAATAACATGAAGGCTCTCCAAGAATTGGATTCATATAAGAAACCACGAATATGGCTCTTCCAGTCCTTTCGTCTTTCTCATCAGCCTCATTGATAGGAGTTGCGTCGAAACATCATTGTCTATTATTCCATCTCTTCGTAAACGCGTCGCTATGGTTTCTGTCAAGCGCACGGATATCAGATGCCAGCTCTGTGGTGTCAGTGGCAATGTTGGCCGTATGCGACTGGCCAACGAGCCTCCAGAGGCCGCGTCGCGAAGCATGCGCCGGGGTGTTCCTCTTACCAACGAAGCCGACTGTGTTGGATGTTTTGTGGTAACCGATGGCGGCACCGAAGATGATGAGGACGCCGCAGACGTGTCATTCGTCCCAGACGAGGTCGAAAATCCGAAGGATGCCAAGTACGAGTACATGCCAACACCGCCCGGCGTGAGTGTCGATGACTGTCTGGACGACATGACGGACGAGGACGAGGACGAGGATTACAACGACGACAATGACAGCGACATGGAATTGGACGTCAATGGCAAATCATACATGAAGTTCCTCAACGGCTTACCGTCGGACGACTGCAATGTCATCTTGCCCCTCACTGAAGAGTACAAGCAGCGGGATCAGACATGGCGCAGCCGCGAGCACATCTCCGGCCCCAACTGTATTCTCCGCAATGCGTACTCTGGACATAACATTACAGCCGAGGAGCTTCGAGGCTGCAACACCTTTCAGCTCCTCTGCCCAAAGCCTAGCGACTGGGAACCGGAGAGGGGCGACGAGGAATTCGAGCTCGACGACGAGTGTCCCAGCTATCTATCAGGTCTGCGAGATCATCTGGACACAAAACACAGCTCGGTCACTGTTTTTGCCCCCATGCGCCACGGGCAGGAACAGTTTCACGTGCACAACTGGGCAAGCGCGGCCAGCAATCGCCATCTTGCAGCCATGCCCTTCCATCCCGCATGCTTCGAGGTTTTCAAGCGCGCGTCGCTCAAGCGATTCAATACGATTGATGTTGCTGGCTTGGTCGGCTGGTACCAGGTCGAGTCCACGTACCATTTTACGGACAAAGTCTTTCCCCGTGATGAAGCGGTGCGCCGTGCGACAAAGGACCAGGTCTGGAACCATGTTGAAGGCGATGAGTGGATTGCCGCGAACCCGTGCTTTGTGCCTGCGCTACATGAAGAAGTGAAACAGTTGGCTACAGAGGAAGCTTTCGCGGGGCCTCGGCCGGGCGATGAAGTTGGAACTGGTGGCGACATTGACGAGATTGCGCAGATGAATCTGTCATCGGAGGCGTCCGCCAATCTCCCGCAGTCATTCTACTTCGGCCATATCCGGCACGACATGCCCTGGATTTGGGAAACTTGGTGCGCGCGCCCGTACGCTGGCTGGACTACCCGGTCCCAGTCCGAAATTGCCAAGGATCCGCTCGCTCTCAGCCATCAGCGAGAGTATTTGCAGAATTGGATCCATGCGATCGAGGCCGACGGAGAATCCTCGACCCAGAAACGTGCCCAGCTGCGTGATCTCAACGCCCAGTTGAAAGAGCTCGAGGTCAGCAGCCATTTTGTACCGGAGCCAGTCCCAGCAACTTTGCTTCCTCGACAGGGCACAGATTGGCGCAAGCTCTACTTTGCGCTTCAGAATCTGGGCGAGGCTTCAAACGGCCTCCGCAACCGCGAACGTGTCTGGCGCTGCTGCAACTACATTCTGGATCGCATTGCGCTGCAGCGGGAAAAGGGAAAGATTACCGCGAACAGTGACGTAAGGCTTCCGAGAGACAGGCACCACAGGAACACGGGCATGTGCAATTCAAGGAGCCTGGACTTTGCCGATGACTACTCTGAGAGTGAGGCTGAATTCTCAGATGACGATGTCGAGGACACGGAGATGGATGGTAACTGAAAGCACTAATCTTTTAAAAAATTAATTCTTTTTCTATACATGTGCTTCTGTCAAACATGCGTTTGCGTCTCTGTCTTTTAATTATCGAGAGTGTATCCTGCAGTGCCGCAGTCGTCATAGTCAATCTTCAGAGTCGCCAGTTCGACATCATCAAACACGCGCACACTGACTGGCTGCATGTTCATGTTGTTTGCATAATTCTCCATGACTATTGGAAGCCGCTCCGGTGGCAGCTTGTCAAAGAAGCTGATGGGCGGTCCATAGATTCTCCAAAACATGTACACACCGCACGTCTTGCACATGGCTGGGCCGCCCATCTTGGCGTTCCAGAGATACTCGAATGTGTTTTCTTTGCCGTGGATACGAACAACGTCTTTTGTTTCATAGGAGCCGACATAGGCAAGCTGTCACCGTTAGCAAGCGGCGCGCAACGCATCCACTATAGATGCGCTCGGCTGCGCAAATACGTACTCTGCTGCATAGGCTGCAATTGTCAGATTTGACTTGTTTGTCTTGTATTCTGTATAGAGTTTCGATTCGCACTTGTCCGCAGGTGCACGATCCATGCTGCACGGCTGGCGAGTCCGCCGTTGGTGGCGCCTGCAGCGATGGCTTAACCTCGTCCGTGTTCACCGTGGTGGCCCTATCGACGTGTTAGATGATCTCTTCCAGATGTGACATTTTCAGCAGTGACACCCATCACTTACCCGACTTTAAATAGATTCAGTTCCATCAAAAGATTGATGTTGACCAGCGTCTGCCCTTTGAGGGGACCGGAAGAGTGTACTCCAGTGACGCCGTTGCCACAGGTTTGGCAAAACTAGCAACGGTATTAAGACACGGGATATGTAGGAAATGTGCGGCATAGTGATATACTTTATCTGTCAGAGTCCCAGAATTGTACTCGGCCAAATCTCCATCATCTTTTACCGCACTTAAACTACCCTCTGATGGCGCTACCCAACGGTAGCCTTTCTTCTTGCACTGCCTACAGGTGCACTCCAGCCCAGAGGTAATCTCGGGCATCAGTAGCTCGAAGCGATACTTGCCACAGTGACAATTTCCACGATACCGGACCTGTCCACTGCTGTCCGTCATTTTTGCCGCCGTTACTATCACTCCTACAGCACGGGGTTTGCAAGCAGAAAAAAGTATACTACTGACTGTGTGCGGGGAGAGCTAGCAGTTAAGTAGCAAATGGGTCTCGCACAGTGCTGACGAGGCTGGAAATACGGAGTTGAGGCGTCCAGCGGATGTTGCCCATTTGGGCTCGTTGTGATGGAGACAGTATATACTTCTTAACTCTAGAATATGATTTTGCTAATAACTATTGGAAAGTTTTGTCGCTGAATATACGAAACAGTCGGCGATTATAAAAACCGACGCCTGTGGCCTGCAGACCTTGTCTCTCTGCAGACGTTTAATTGGTGCTGCTTTGAGAAACAGCCACGCCGTCATCTTTCTCGTCTTCACCAAAAACGCCATGGTATCCATTTTCCTCCAGGTAGCGACGGAACTTGGCATCCTCGCTCTCAAGCTCGCGCTCCATGTCAGGAACGAGGAACCAGGTAATGAGGGCGCCGGTCATGGCGAAACCAGCTCCAATGAGAAACACTCCCTGTACACCCTTGTCCTTGTCGTCGAATGAGTCTTGGATGGGTGTAAAAACTTGGGTGCCGATGGCGGCGCCAGCCTTGCCCACTGCGGCCGCAAGACCGAGAAAATGGCCACGCACCGGGGTTGGGAAAGATTCAGCACAGCAGAGGAAAGTTGCGACCTAGACGTATTAGCGCGATGTGAATGGCGACTGATGCATAAATACTTACACCTGGACCCATCTCCGCGACTGCGTTGAAGATTCCGTACATGATGACGAAGAGAGGGAAGACGGTTTTCAGTGGATTCAAAGCGCCACCGATGATGAACCCCATCAGCGACCATAGAACGAAACCCAGCGTCATGGTCTGTTTGCGCCCAATCTTGTCCATCAGGTAGCCTCCGAGAAGGCAGCCGGGCAAGTAGAAGCAGTTGAGAACAGTTCCATACCCGACGGTTTGCATAAGACTGTTGCTAGGGTTAAGAGTCGCCAGGATGGTCGAGCCGAACAGACCGAATGGATATGTCTAGAAGAGCATTTTATCAGCATTTCTCCTCGTAGCCAGCTGTGTAACATGGTGCCACCTACCACAAAGTCATAGACAAACCAGGCCATCGAGGTACCGATCATGGGCTTCCAATAGCGCTTAATGACCAGCAAGTACGGGATCTGCTTCTTCATGGCGTGCTTCTTGTACTGCGTCGAGTTGACCAGACGCAGACGCACAAAGAGCAGGGCCGTAGGCAGCACCAGGCCGATACCAAAGCAGACACGCCACAGGCCATCACTGGGCTTGTAGCTGTAAGCTGCGAGGACAATCAAAACGATGATTCCCGCAAAGACAAATCCTAGATCGATGGAAAAGTCGGTGGCGACGGCGGTGAGCATGCCACGGCGGCGTCGGACCTGGGCATTCTCGTCTGCCGCCTCTGAAGTGCTGGTTGCGCAAGTCGGGTACTCGCCTACGCACCGGTCGCGTTAGCTGGATTTTAGGAAGAAGAAAAAGGCTGCGGGTGGAAAACCCACCTCCGGCTCCGAATCCAGCGACGCCTCGTCCGATAATCATCATCCAGAACATGCCGTTGCGGGTGGCGCCGTGGGCGGCGGTGGCCAAGACGATGCCAAGAACCAGGAAAAAGGTGGCCCAGAAGATGCCGGTGCGACGGCCGAGCCGGTCAATGGCCCAGCCAAAGAAGAGCATGCCAAAGACCTCGCCAATCAAAAAGGCATTGGACATGCTCGTCTTGATCTTCTTGGTGTAGTCGTCCGGATACAGCGCCGAGAGGACAGGATTCATCTGGCCGACCACTTGGGCATTGTAGCCATCTGAAAACAGGGCAGCGCCGGCGACAAGGACCATGGCAATGGACGAGATCTTGCTGCCGCGGCCAATGACCTTTTTGCGGCCCTGCTGCTCAACGTTGACAATGGCAGCGTCTTTGCCATCATCCTGCGATGCGCTCCTGTCCTGCACAGGCTGTACTACGCTATGGTCGGTCATGGCTGTTGAATTCTTTGCTCACTTTTCAGATGGTAGCGTGCTCTTGCGACAAGATTTCGCCTCAGCTGAAGCGAAGGGGTCCTCTGTTATAACACTCTCGAAGAGTGAACTGGTAGAATGCAGCAACAAGTCGCATGCACACGCTGACAGGGGCGGCGCCGAGCGAGGCTGGGCATGGCAGCTAGTTCACGGCTAAGTGCAGCTGTCTCAGCCTCCAGATGTCCTGAACAAGCCCACGTGCAGAACCGAGTCAATCAAAAGTGACCAGCAGCCATTGGGCCGAGGTGCCGGCATAGGCAAAGGATAGACAGAAACCGACCAAAATAAAAAGAATTGCTGCAAGGCTCTGCACTATCGGTTCAGTATTCTTCTAGACGTTGCCGGATATGTTCACACGTTGCAGGCCGTGTAAGTGGGAAAGCCGTCGGTCGAGTTCTGCCCCCACACACGTGGTAGAACCGTCAGCTGTGATTCCGTGAGATGGAGCGATAAACCACAGCAATGCGCTTGTAACATGGCACATTGTTAGTACGCTAGTGCAGCAGAATTCCGCTGTGGCGTCACTGGCGCAGGTGAAGATCGCAGCGGACCGGCTTGGCTTATGTGTCTGGTGCGTGCAGAGTGCCTCCTCCGGGCTAATGACAGTCGCATGATTTCATTCATCCAGCCTACAGGTGGAGGGCGGCTCGAAATAATCCGTTCCACACGCTACGTTGAAGACGAGGCGGAGGCAGAATTTTTTTTAAGAAAAAAAGTTGGAGTCTCGAGAGGGGCAACTTGACGGCACAAGTGGGAAGCAAGTAACCAGGGTCCAGAACTACGTCTGCGACGAGAAAGTAACCGGATTGGTGCGCCTTTTACAGGCCGTCGGTTGACAGATGGAACAGGCAAAGAGAATGAATTAATAGATAAAAGACTGCGTTCATCCACCACGTGTAGTATGCAGGACCAATCTACTGGTATCAAAAAATAAAGTGCAAAGAACAACGACCATGGTTTCTGCAAGCGACGTCACCTTCTTCCAAGACAATGGCTATCTCATTGTCCGCGATTTCCTCTCTCCGGAAGAAATCACAGACCTAAAGTCATGGTCTCAGGAAGTCCACGACTACGATGCGACCGAGACCTCCGAGTTTATGCCCTACGAGGTAAATTGAAAATAGCCGCAGCTTCGCACGTGAGCAATGCACTTACAACGGCCCAACTGTAGGAGGTAAACGCCAAGGGCGAGCGCGTGCTCTGCCGGACTGAAAACTTTGCAGACGGCCACGCGGGCTTCAACGGCCTTCTCCGTGGCGAGAAGCTTCTCGGTCTTTTGCAAGCGCTCTCCGGCGAGCCCATGCACCTGTTCAAGGAAAAGATCAACTACAAGCTAGCCGGCAGCGGTGGTTTCGCGCCACACATTGACGCCGTCGCCTACAAGCACGTCAAGGACGTCAAGCACCTGACCATTCTGCTGAGCGTTGACCCGTCCAACATGACCAACGGCGGCCTGGAAGTTGTCGACGCCAGCCACCAGATGAATGTGCCCATCAACTCCAAGACCAACTGTATCGAGGACGACTGGGTTGCCTCGCACAAGTGGACGCCTGTTGAGTTGGAAGCCGGTAAGTAGTGATGGTTTTTTTTAAGATGGTCAAGTGAGCTGAAACAATCTCTAATCGTATTGTGCAGGCCAGCTTCTCATCTTCACCTCGTACCTTGCTCACCGCAGCGAGGCCAACCGCAGCAGCTCGGACCGCAAGGCCGTGTATGCCACTTACAACATGGCCTCGGAGGGTGACAACCACAAGAGCTACTACGAGCACCGCAAGGTTGCATGGCCCGCTACGCATATGCGCAAGAAGGGCGAGAGCTACGAGCAAGGATCCTCCACGTACGGCTTTGGCTCTCCCATGCTGAGCGTGGAGACCGGAAAACAAGTGATTTTTTAGCTAGATGGATAGAGCAGGCTCCAGTAGTTAGTGATTCGTATCCCAGCCGTTGCAGTCTGCCGGCTACCAATAATAAACACCGCGCATATTGCGACAAACTTTTCCAAATTCTCTTCGGGGCCCTCGTTCTTGTCTGCTATGCCTCTAATAGCCGACGGAACTTGTCGTCCGTCTTTCGACGATGAAGCATGTCACCCAAACAAGTTGCAGTCTAGCTTACACCGCAGGGCTGCACCGTCGATCCCCACCTTCATCAATGTCGACTGGTTCGCGGTAGCTAATTTTGGAAATGGGCCACTTGTTCCTCGTCTTTTTCGTGTTGCAGCGAACAAGTAGGCCGCCTAGTCCTACCCCACGTGCGTCGACGAATGTCATCGCATTAATATCCGGGAAATCGGGGAGAACCCCGTTTATCCAGGGACCAGTCTGTATGCAAGGCCGTGGTCGTCGGAAAATTTGCCGGCAGAAAGACATTACCGTTACCTAAGAAACAGTATACTACTAGAAAGGCTTCGACGTTGCATTGAAACGTCGCACTCGAGCCGAGACCGACAATCAGGCACGTGGGACCTCTTCTGACGTCGATATCCTAGTAGGCAGTGAGAACTCGAACGACTTCATAGTCGCCCACGACATTTGCAAGCCTGTACGAGCTGAGGCTCCCAAATTTGTCTCATCTTTTCTTCCTCTTCATTTCCAAACTTGCCAAAAGAAGTTCCTTTGCTGGCAAACATGGGTGTTCCCGAACGCAAAACCCCCGTCTCCGTGACTGAATACGTCCTCTCCGTGCTCGACGCATCCGAGCGCACGCCCTACATTGGCGAGGACATTACCCAGCTCCAGCACTCCCTCCAGGCGGCTGCGCAGGCCGCCTCCACGACGCCGCCCGTCGACGAGCTCACGCAGGTTGCCGCGCTGCTGCACGACATTGGCCAGTTCACACCCGCCGCCGACCTCCGCGCGCTCACGGGCGGCGAGGCCAAGAACCTCGGCGGGCAGGCCGCCTCGCAGTCCGTCGGCCGCGTCGGCCACGAGACCCTGGGCGGCGCCATGCTGCTCGCGCTGGGATTCCCCGAAAAGGTCGCCCGCCTGGTCGAGTCGCACGTCGCATCGAAGCGCTATCTCTGCGCCGTCGACGCGTCATACTACGACAGGCTGTCCGACGCGAGCAGGAAGAGCCTCATGTACCAGGGGGGCCCCATGAGCGGCGCGGAAAAGGACGAGTTTGCGGCGGGAGAGTGGTGCCAGGAAATGTGTCAACTAAGGAAATGGGATGATGCCGCCAAAGAAAAGGACCTCCGCGTCAGAGACTTGGAATCATGGCGGCCTGTGATTGAGGGTATACTGAGTGAGAGCATGGGCGTTACGACGGCTTAGCTGTCTTAACAGCCACGAAAAAATCAGTAAAAGAATTACCTTCCCTTATTCGTGCTCTTGTGATATGCTTTTTTCGAGCCAATTTTTTTTCCACCTCAACATTTTTCTCCGATTAAGATGCAATGACTTGTCTCGCACTAATGCTGAGGTAAGTGACAAATGGGCCGTTGGCAATTATTTAGTGGTTGTGCGCCGACATTGTCGAGATGGTGGCTAGAAACGGCAGAGGCTTCGAGTGAAACATTTACATTTAAGCCGAACGTGAGTCAAACTTGATATCCGGCCGGTGCAAGGCCTGGGCCGCGCCAAACCTTACCACGACAGTGTTAAAACCCGGATCACTAGGACCTGCAAGCCCGAGAGGGGCGCGCCCTTTTGCTCCATTCTAAATGACAATCTACCAAGACTAGAACTGTTTATTTGCCGACGAGATCGCACCATTCATACCTCTTCGGATATAACCAGCGCCTGGAAAACGCTGCATCTTTGAGCCGCTCAAGACTGCACGCGCCACCATCACCAAAACCCCAACATTTGCAAAAGTCGATCACATATGTCCGATATGCGTGTAGGCTTCATGGGCCTGGGCTTCATGGGCACGCCGATGGCCCTCAATCTCTCCCGAAAATTCAAATTGACTGTCTGGAACCGCACAGCTGCCAAATGCGCGCCGTTCCAATCCACGGGCGCCACCATTGCCGACACGCCCGCTGCTGTCCTGCGCCAGTCCGACGTCGTCTTCACCATGCTCATCAACGAGGCCGCGTACCGGGCAGTGCTCGACAAGGACTTTACAGATGCGCTGCGCGGAAAGACCATCGTCAACACAAGCTCAGTCTCCGTGGCCTTTAGCAAATCTCTAGACGAGCAAATCAGGCAGGCCGGCGGCCGCTACCTCGAGATGCCGGTCAGCGGCAGCCGAGTGCCCGCGGAGCAGGGCCAGCTGGTGGGCATGCTCGCCGGCGACCGCGACGAGGCCCGGCGCGTCGACCCGCTGCTCAAGACCATCACCAAGGCCGCGGTGTACTGCGGCGAGATTGGCATGGGTCTCCGCACGAAATTCGCGACGAACCTGTTCCTCATCACCATGACGGCGGGGCTGGCCGAGTCGATGAACCTGGCCCGCGCGCAGGGCCTCGACGTCGACGCCTTTGGCGAGGTGCTCGACGCGGGCCCCATGGCGTCGGCATACTCGAGGCTCAAGGTCGCAAAGATGATTGCGGAGGACTGGTAGCCGCAGGCTGCCATATCAGACTGCGCTAGCGTCACGGAGCTGGTGCAGGAGGCGGCGGCCGAGGTCGGCGCGCAGACACCGCTCATGACGGTATGCGACTCTCTATACAAGAAGGCGGTCAGTCGCGGCTTCGGCGGTGATGACATGATTGCGATTCACCAGGTCATGACGCCGGATACGAATGATACAGAGAGTACTTAGAATATGAAAACGTTGAATTCACTAGCTAGAATGGTAGATGTCGTTCATGTTCGTGTCGCCATTGGCCGCCATCATTCATTGCGCTCATGTCTACTCTACTATTATTACCTCAGGGTGCTCGCTGTTCATGTGCGTCGCCAGCTGGGCGCGAAAATAAAACCTTTCGGGGCACTTCCTGCATGCCTTGGTCTTGAACTGGTCATGGGCGCTCGGCCCGGTCTCCTGAGCCGGACTGCGAAACGACTGTCGCTCTTTTCTCTTCTTCTGTGACGACTCTGGCGTCGCGGGTAGCCTCTTCCTTTGCTCCAGAGGTTTCGAGGGCACCGAGCCAGCGGCGCTAATTCTTCTCTTTTGCTTCTTGCTCGAGTCGGGAGATGCCAGTGTCTTGCCTGAGAGTACCGGGGAGCATGATGCGACCCGAATGCAGGACTCGTCGACTTCCCCTTCTTCTAGCTCACCATCCGCAACCTTGGGGTCATCATTTCTGGCTGATCGTGACTCAACCGACTCAACCTCTGTCAAAGACGGAGATTCACTGAGTTCAGATGATTCTGGCGAGTCTGGCGTCAAGTCTGGGATCTGCTCTGCACTGGCCGGTGCTTCAGTAGCCGCGGTTGTGCTGGTCTCTAGATTTCCACTCGCAGCAAAGGCTTTCTCGACAGATCCGGTGCTCTGCGGTCCTTCAAACTCCTCCGAGAATCTGTTTACGCCTTCACTGGAAGTTTTCCCGGTGTTTGCGCTCGAGGCCGGCACGGTTTGACTCCCCTGCAAGCCCTCAACCGTCCAGCCAGTAGCTTGGGAGGAATGCGAGGGGCGGTTTGGAGTACTAGCAGGCTCGTCAGGATTTTTTCTCGAGAGGAGATTCAGTTCTTTTTCTGGTGTCTCTTGCTTTATGGTGAGAGCCACCTGGTCGGCGGTGGTGTCCTCGCTTGCTTCGTCATCTGAGAGGAGAATTGCGCTTGGGGAGACAAATCGCGTCGTCGGTACTGATCTTTGCTCAGAATGCATGGTTGGGGAGTATCCAGAAGTGGTGGTAGGGATGTGTGTCCGAACTGACACTGGGACGTGGACCTGCACTTCCGGTCGAGTGCCAGCGCCTTGTTGCGGCCCAGAATTTGAACCAACTTGGTGCCACACATTGACAGCCTCAAGATTGTTCTTCTCTGCACGCGCGGCATCACAGTTCATGACTTCTACACCAAGTTCCTGGACAATGTCCAAGAAATCAATGTGCTGGTTTGGCAATGCATGGCGCGTCATCATATGATGCCTCGCACCCTCTGCTGTCTTGAAAAAGATGACATCCTCGTGCTGGTGACATTGAAACACGTACCACTTGCCTCCGTAGCCGAGAATAGCTTGTCTCTTTCGGGCATCTCGTTCTTGCTGTACGTCCCAGAAGTCGATACACAACCGAGGCTTTGGAGTGCTATTACGGCTTGGCTGCGACAGCGTAGGCGTCGGTGGTCCCATCGGGCCGGCTGCCTGTCGTAGAGCCTCACAGGTGTAAGCTCTCTTTCGCGCAGGAGGGTTCGAGGCTTCGACCGGGGACTGCCTCTTGGGCTAAGGACTTCTGTTAATAAAGCCAGTCCAAAATTTTGTAATCCAGCGTGTGCAAACTTACTGGCCGGCTAGGCTGCCGCGCCGCTGGCGGGGGTCGCTGTATTATGGGTATACCGTGTATTTCATGCTGTGTCAACTGCACTGTACCGGGAACAATACCGTGTGCAGGTCTCTGGAGAAGCTGTTGATGTGCAGACGGAAAGGATGCGGCGTGGGTGGCAGATGGCGGAAGGTGTTGCGGGTTTGAACGTTGCATGGGGTTTTGATCCAGGGCCATTTCACTTGGGGGAGAGGGGATTCCAGACTTCGCGGTTGCATGGTATCCGGCAGCGACATTGTTGGAGATGTTTGGTCTTGGTGCGCCCCTATACTTGTCGAAAGGCTCTTGAAAATAGGCCGGGCCAAGTGCCTCGAAGATACCGGAAGCGAAAGTCTTGAGGGCAACGTCAAGTGTCGTGTTGCGTACAAATGAGCTCTGCTGTGTCCTCATGCTTTCGTTCAGGCACTGCATCATTGTACCCAACCAATCTTGATCCGACATGCTCCCCATCTGACCACGCGAGGCCAGCACCCTCTGTTGAAACATCTGGTTGGCATTGTGATGAGCAGACTGCTGCTGGGGAGACTTGTAGACTTTCGTAGCTTCCAAAACCTCGCCAATGCAGCTTTCGAGTTTCCCGACGAGCTCAGCTCTCTTGTCAGGCGTTTGAGGATTGCTGGGAGTTCGGCGATGGGCCGGACGTTGCGGTGGCCGGGGTGCAATGTGGGACATTGGTAGGTTGATGGCTAATTAATTGTGCAGCGAGCCAAAATCGTCGGCAGACGCAATGTAGTCGGTAAATGAGAATGCAAATGTTATTCGGAAGTAAGTGATTGTGGCAAAATGGAAAAGAAAAGGAAAAGATGACTACGCAGGATATCATTCACCGATGCAGGGCTGGCTTCGTTTCTATACACATGAAATGGTCCTTCTACCGTGATGTAGTGGAAACTTGCCGCCACTGAGCAGTTTAGGCCACAATAACAATCCACCCGGTCTCTATAGAGGCCGCACTCCATGCCGAATGTCACGACAAGATCCTGCCCCATGCAAGTCATGGAAGCGCTCGTGGTCAAGCCAGGCCTAATAATAGTGCAGAACAGTGGTGATTGGGCCATGGATCTCGGCAGTCACTCGCAGCGGCGACATGCTATTCGCTCCTCCGCGGAGGATCCCTGCCACCCGTTGAGTTCACTAGTTAATTAGTGGGCGGCAAGCCCATGATTCGTTCCATCATGCCCTCCCCACATCGGTTTCGACGACAGCGCTTAGAGATCCGGCCTATAACTCCTGCAGCCATGGTTCAATCGTTTCGACAAACCATCCATCTCAAAACAAAGATAATTGGCCAGCGGACCTTCTCAAGTTCTCGATGACTATATTGCAGTACCGAGACATACCACCCTATATACAGCCGCGATGCGATTGACCGTTTCACGATGGCTCGTGACTAATGGGCGGCCTGCTTACACGGCCGGCCTAGCAACTTGACCAGAGCTTCTCCACTGGAAGACGGGCATTGCAATTAACTGATCTAAGTCAAGTTTAAGCTTGTCGCCATAGCTGCCCGCACTAGCAACGTATATGACAATGGCAGTTTACTATGATTGGCAATTGATTAGCTAGCATGCCTATTTCTGACGTTTCATAGAGCCGCCGAATCTAACTGGGAAATTTCCTATGGCCTACCCCAGCGGTGAATGTGGCTGGCAATGGCACATTTGTTTTGGCCTCGGCGAGCTCCAAGTAGAACTCTTCATGTGCTGCTCCATAAGATTGGCTTGCCGCCGTCGGCAGCGTGTTGATTAGCAAAACAAAATCTGTATTTATGCCATTTCACACGAGCGGTCGGCATAAAATGTACTGTTTTGTTTTCCTAGACCAGCATTCAGCTGTGACGTGCCTGAACACCTTGGGCGCGTAGGCTTCACTAGCGGCAGCAAACAAATGTGCGGAGCCGTTCTTTCCAATGCCTAAATCAACCAATCCTGGCAGGGTTGATCGGTAAGCCTGTCACCGGTGAAAATAAATGTTTTGGCCGCAGAGCTCAGCAAGCTGCTGAACTGAGCGACAGCTTGCTCGGCGGCCTCGAGGACACTGGCGGTATTGATTTGAAAGTCACGAATGAGATCCTCGATGGACAGCGCCAAGGGGTCGTCGGGTGGAGTAAAAGTCAATGCCGTCGCTGTCGTGCATGAGTACCCCGGTTAGCGCCATCCGCTGTCAAATATAGCAATGCCCTAAAGAACAACATGAATGATTGGAAGGGAAAGAAGCTCATCGTTGTAGACTACCACGCCAGGCGCCTGCCCCAGAGCCTGGCGGATTTTCTCAAAGGCCCCCGGGATAGAGCTAGCATCTACAAGATCGCTTTTGATGTGCAGGTCGATTGCATATGCCGGTACTTGTTCTTGTTTCGGCTTTTTAGAACGTGACGTTGCAGCGACCCTATACCATTTGGCAGTGAACGCGCGAGCGATACCCCATCCGATATTGGCGCCACTGCCTAAAATAAGAAGTATTCGCTTTGCTGCAGACATGCCGTGGTATAACTGCCTAGGTCACAATGGATCCAATCCTGATGCTTTTGTTGACCGAGGGAAGGTGAGAGTCGTCTGCGGGAAGCTTAGCTATTTCTAACATTCACTTTGCTCTTGCATGATGGACAGCATCGTGGCCAGCGTCAATTCCGTGCTCTGATTATCAGTCCACTCTTTGCCAGCTCTCACGTCTAAAGAGAAAGTTGCAGGACAGCCAGACAGATTCTGCCGCGGGCTACGAGGATGACGAAGTGCCGGTCGAGTTGGGCAAGTGCCAGCTTAGTTTAACACGTCTGCCCACTGCTGGCAAGAGAATCTTATAGACCCTGGCAACCAGAACGCTTCGCGGTGACTTCACGCATGAAAATACGGAGCAAGGCCACCAAGCGCCATTGTATTTGGAAACAGTTTTTATTATGATATTTCTTCCATGCCTATCGCTCCCGACCGCAACTGCGTGCCCAGTCGCCGTTGCGGCTGTATTGGTGTTAGGGCCAGGCTTATCATCGCACTCTCAGCATGAACAGTGGCTGCGTAGCAGGTCTCGCAAACAGTGCGCAAAGCTCATCTCAATGAAGAAATGGGCTTTTGCTGGTAATCTCAGAACCTTTGCTATTGCAGTCTTTTCGAGCTGGACTGAAGCACATTGCTCAGTTTGTTTCTCACCCTAGGGTAGTGGTGCCTACTAGATCAACAAAGAATTCACTCGGGGTCAAAACCGTAAGAGGGATCTTGCCGCATTACAGAGACAATTCAAAATAAAACGCTCTTGAAAAAAAAGAGTAACGTTTCAAACCTAATTTCTTTCCAATATTGCTGCTTTCAGCTATTTCATGTGCGCCAGGCTCAGAATTCTTTCGATTTGGTACAACGTCGGTTTCAATATTGTGTCTAACGGCTGCCATCATTTTGCCTCTTTCTTATTATCCATAATCAAACCATTGCTTACAGGTACATTGTAAAACATCAAGTAAAGCGCCATACATGCCACCAGTACGGTTGCATAGATGCTGAGAAAGTAGCGACACGAGCTACAGGGCCTGTTGACACTCTGACGTCGCGGCAATGTGCATACATGTGCGATGAGAAGGGACATGGGAAACAAAGGAGTGCATTTCAAATTTGGCTTTGCTCGGCTTGAAAGGACCCGTTCAGCTGTCGCAGACTTCAGATGAGGCGGAAAATAGTCTGTGTGAAGAACAATATCATCCACGCCGCCGCAAATATCTTGACCAAGGATGCGGCCACTTTCCTCCAAAGCGACCAGTACCTGATATTTTCCGTTGCAACAAAATTTTCCTGTGTGTTGCTGTGCGGGAAGTGCTGCGATGGGACCGGAATGTCGAGAAAGCTGCAGAGCGGCCCCCAGCCATCACCTGGTCGGTATTCGAGCAGCTTGTGGTCGGGAACAACCCTTCGTACGTATTGGTTATGTGATTCGTAAAATTGCAGCAAGCGTTGTTCGGCCGACGGTTTCCATGGCTGCTCGCCTTGGGAAAGTGTGTAGTAGATTCGGTGAGCGAGACGCCAGTGCAAGGCGGCAAACTTGTCGACAAGGGATAGCAGCCTCCATGTTTTCGAGCTAAGCACGGGGAACACTGTTCTTTTGAGTGAGTTTATCCATGCATTTGGAGGCCTCGTCGAAAGTATGACCTTGGCGTCAGGGTAGGCGGCGAGGAGTTCGTCCACAAACATCCAGCACGGACTGGCTGCAACAACCTGGAGGAACACGGTTAGCTCTCCGTTTTGGGAGCGAACGAGGGGCCGACGGCTCTTGAAGTATCATGGGACTTTTCTAAATGGACTTGCGGCTTTGCTCACATTGTAGCCCTCCAAAATGAAGTCAAAGTCCTCTGCTGTATGTGGTTGACCAACCCCGTGATACTTTGCGTCGATTGCAGAGAGCCAACATTGGAAGTGTCCCTTTTCTTTGTTCTCAAAGACTTCATAATAATTGTAAGTCTTAATAATTGTAAGTCTTAAGTCCCAGAACCTGAAGTGCCGAACAGAGAGCTTTTGTGTGTCAGCAACCGAAGGTGGAGGTCGAGGATAAAAGTCAATTACATGATGTGCCTGTCCGGGGAAGTCCAAGGACAACCGCTTTCATCTCTTTTGCACGCTTGCCCCGGCTTTCATCTTTACAAACATCTGACATGGTAGCAAAACTGGCATCCGATGATCTAAAGAAGGCTGGAAATACCCCCTCCCCCAATAAGCTACGAAGCAGACTGCCTTTTATACCTCGGGTAGCCTGTACCATCTCAGTCGGTGCCACTCCTCCACGGAACTGCCACCGACCGAATTTATGCCTGCCTGGGGATCGGGAACAGATATAAGGGCGAGATCATAATCATAACATGCGGTGACACCGTGTACAAGCATATAAGTCTACTGTTTCATATACTCGGTACGCAAGGACCTAAATATAACGATAGCTTATTTACTAAGTCACAGTAGGTCTGTTTCTTAGAGAGTAAGTCAGGCTAAATAGCTATAGGGTAGCACATTAAGCAGTATCGAAAGCGTTTATTAAGAGTATAACTCTCAATAGTGAAACTATTACTTAGAT